>CAUYQG010219741.1:0-15272 GCA_963574415.1 Tarsius wallacei | reverse complement strand
GTAGGCTTTTTTTCTTTCTTTCTGAGTCTTCTTTCTATGTTTTTTACAGATCAGGTTAATTCCATGTTCTGGTCTTAAAGTTCTGAGATTCTTTCTTTAGCTAGATTAATTCTGCTTTCCATGCTTGTCATCTTGTTATTTATTTCCTGGATGAGATTTTTTTATTGCCAAAGTCTCTGTTACAAGTTCTTTCAGTGTTGCATCTTGTCTTTCTTGAGTCTTATTCACTCTTTCCCTCTATTCCCTAATCCCTGTCATATTCTGGAGCCAGTCATTGGTGACTTCCACTGTTTGGACACCAAAGTCTGATTTTTCAAGAGTTTTCTCTATGGTACACTTGAAATTGTTTGTGGTCGTCCTTTGGTTTTTCCTCATTTGTGATAGATCGCTTGTTTTTCTCTTTAGTTCTGTTATTCAGTGTCAGTGGGAGAGACTTCCCCTTCTGATGTTTGCTCTACCTTCTATTCTTCCCTGATCCATGCTCTGGATTTGTTCTATTTTGAAATAGGACAGTGGATGGGAAACTTTGCTGTCTCTTGTAGTTTTTGAAATTTGAATAAAGTAGGGGATGGGGCACTAGGATTCAAAAATGACTTGCAAATTACAATATTCACTTTTGTGGTATGTGTTCTCTGAGTGGGGATGGGGTGCTAGGATTCAAACACTACTTGCAAATTACAATGTTAACTTATTGTGGTATGTATTCTCTGAGACCCACTCCTCACCACCACTCTATATGATGATGCAAAGCAGAAACCAATGCAAAAAACAATTGAACACATACACACACAGAGACATACACACATACCCCAAAACAAGCTGGAATGACAACAAAGTGAAACAAAACAAATAACAACAAGAAACCAAGAAAACCAAACACACACACACACACAAGCTAACACAAAGTGAATGGAGAAGAAAAACAGAAAGACTGGAAAAAAAAAAGAAAGATTGACTCACACATATATTGACACACACCTTAAACTATATAAAAAAAAATTAAAAACCCAGAAGAACAGAACAGCAAAAACCAACCAACCAACAACAAAATTGAAAGATGAGCACTCAGTCATTCACATACACACACAAACAGAAAACAACAAATAAAAGAACAATGTAACAGAAAAAGAAAAAAATTTTCAGGGGATGCAGATCAAACCCTCACATATGGATTCATGACAAAGGAAAAATATTTTAAAAATAGATGGACTAACAAACAGGCAAAAATTTTTTTTAAATTAAAAAAAAATTAAAAATTAAAAGAAACCAACAAAAAAACCCCTGTGCTCTTACAGCAGGTTCTATAATTGTTCCTCTAGTCAGCTCTCTCTTGCTCTCTCCTGCTCTTTCTTCTTTCACTCCAGTGTTCGGAGCAGGGAAGGAGGAGGGGTGGTGGAGGTGGGTGGGGCTGCAGTCCTGACTTCCCACTCTCGTATGGTCAGGGAGATCACCTCCGGTGGGGAGGTGTGGGATTGTCTCTTCCTCGGGTATGTACTTGCGTGGGGTGCCCCAGCCAGGCCTATGCTGGAATGGAGTTCTCCTATTGCAACTGATGTCCAGGCTCCACCTGGGTTTGTCCCTCTCAGTCGTGGCCCAGCTGTGTGGGTCTGATGCTCAGAGGATTGCTGGGGAGGAGGGGGTTTGGGTCAGCCTCGGACTCACCACTAATCTCTTTGGAGTCCTTCCTCATCCTTTTCTGGCCACACCCTTTGTCCTGTGGCTGGATCAGGGTAGGGGTTGGGGCGCCTGGGACTCAGCACTCATCAGGTCCCAGAAGTTTGTGCTTTCAGGATATTCCCTCAGGGTCACGATCAATCCCTGAGTAGTTGATCTGCCAGTCACAGAGATCGGGTCTGTTGGGGATCAGGGTAGGGGTTGGAGCACCTGGGACTCAGCACTCATCAGGTCCCTCAGAAGTTTGTGCTTTCAGGATATTCCCTCAGGGTCACGACAATCCCTGAGTAGTTGATCTGCCAGTCACAGAGATCGGGTCTGTTGCTCCACGGTGAGCAAGTTGGAACACTTTCCTGCCCTGCCTTCAAAATGGTGGTGGGGTGCCTCTCTTGTCCTCTTCTGTGGGACTTTGCCTCGGGACTCCCTCCGCAGCCCCTGCTGCCAGTGCCCTGCCAGGCACTGAAGTGGTAAGGCTAAGCCTGGAGCTGGTAGTCTCTCCTGCTGCAGTGCTGAGGCAGAGCCTGGGGTGGTAGTCTCTCCCCATCGCTTCTTCACAGGAAAACTTTTGTCCATTTACAAAAAAAATGGTGCTCAGCTTCTGTGACCTTGGGAGAGCCAGGGACCAAGCAGAGAAGCTTCAGCACCAGCTGTTGTACCAGGGCCCTGGCCACTTGCTCACAAGCCCCCACTTAGTCAGTCTCTCCCAGCATTTTGTTGATTCCTCCCCCAGGAAGGGTTTTGTTGATTTTTTAAAAATGGCGCTCGGCTTCTGTGTCCTGGGAATCTCTATGGTCCAAGGCCAGCAGCTGCGGCACCAGCTGCTGCACCAGGAGAGCCCTGGCTGCTAGCCCTCACTCAGTCAGCCACTCACATGCCCACTCACTCACCAGCACATACACAAAATTTACATACACTTACTCACTCACACTGGAACTTGCATAGTCTAACTGGCTCAGCTGTCACCTTCTGGACCTCAAGCCATTTGTGAAATTCTTAAGTTTCATGTCTATTTTTATTTTCTGTTGTCTTTCTTATTGATTTGTAGAAGTTATTTTATATTTTGCCTATGAGTCCTTTTCAGATACATGTGTAACAAATATCTCCTTCCATGTTTTGATTTGCCTTTCACTAATAGTCTTTTTTGGTGAAGAGATGATCTCAACTGCAATGCAGTCACCTCTCTTTATATATATATATATATATATATATATATATATACTCAATGCTATTTTTTGATTTAATATTTTAGACATCTTATATTGATTTTATATTGTGGTAGATGAGCATTTAACATCTTACACATTTACTCCACAGTCTCTTGTCCCACCAATGGGATTATTTTATGATTTAAAATGTTAAACCATATTTGCTCTACTTTATATCAAGACAATCTAAAATATTATTCACTAAAGTTGTCTGTGGGGTGGGATTCTCTTTGAAGTTTTCAGCAGCCCCAGCCAATAATCTAGATTTTTTTCCAGAATAGTCTAACTTTCAAACACAGAAGCCTCTAGCCATTCTTAGCTGGTATTCATTCCTATTTTGGAGAGACCCAGAAGAAGCATGCCACTTGGAACTTATCGATTCACTGAGGCCTGTTTGGATCACTGTGGAGTGGAATGCAGGAACAGTTGCTTAGCAACCAGTGTCTCAGCAGACCACCCAGGGCCCACTTCTCTATGTGGCTCTGTTGGGCCTCCTTTTGTCATATATCCAGCAACTCTTGTGAAGTGGTAAAGACTTGGGAAAATGGCCTCAGAAAGAATTCTAACTGCTGGAAGAGAAGACAAATGAAAAGAATTCCAGTAAGTTAGCTCTGGATCTTTGCCAGAAAAAGGACGTTTTGGAATAGAGTGGCATGTTGAATTCAATAGTGGCTAAGATGTAGAAGTGGACAGGTTCTCCATAAGCTCTGCAGTGATTAGGGTCCTCTTGAAGTGATGAAGGGTGCTTTTTAAGCATGTGCATTAGTAAAATTACCTGCCGTGTGTGTTTTTAAATAAGAAGATTAGAAAAAGCTGTGGGATAGACCCCTTTTATATGTCGAGAGTTATCTGTGTTCCAACTTACTTATTTCCTATAAATATAACTACGCTAGCCATTTTACATGTCCCAGGTTTTGTTTGGAAAATAGAGTCACGGTGAAGGTCACCCAACCAAGGGAATCTCAGGTGTAGCACTACCCATAACCCCACAGCCATGACCCCAGGAGTCCTGTTCTCAGGGGCAGTTCTGACCAGGAGACTTCCTCAGTGTCTCTGCTGGCTCCTCCCTACCCCCCACAGCGTGGAGAAATCTGAGCAGCTGGTGGGACAGGAGCACTCAGACTGAGGCAGAGACGTTTCTCCAGTCTTCCTTATTTGTGGTGATACCCGTTACTGGTAGCAGCACTTCTGCTTTGTTTTACTTTGTTTCTTAGCATAAGGTTCAAGAGGGCCTTATTCACTGCAGATTCAATGTGCTTTCTGTTTTCCTCCCACCCCCCCAGTCCTCTATTCTAGCCCAACTCACGCTAGTCCAGGATGCCACTCTCCCACTACCCATGAGCCCTGTGCCATGCCCAGCCATTTGAAATGGAGTCTGGGGGTGTATGAAAGCCTGTGGTCTCCTGCTCCCTTCAGCTCACCACTCAGCACCTCAATGGATGTCCTGTTTTTAAGGGCTTCCACCTTGCCTGCTCCTCCCAGGAGAGTCTAATAGCAACAGTCATTGACTAGGGAGGCTGGGTTTCCCAATACACTTCATTCATTTATTAAACACTTATTAAGTACATACTGTGGGTCAGGTACCATACTGGGCCCAGGTGAACAAGACAAGGTCCTGCCAGCAGGGTCTCACAGTCTAAGTAGTTCTCACACATACACAAACATATTAGCGTAACACAATGTCACATATCAGTAACAGAAATCTGTGGAGTCACAAGAAATGGGCAGCCATGCTAGTTTAGGAAATGAATCAGGCAGATGGATGTGAGGGGGATGGGGAGGAGGGATTCCAGGGGGAGGGAGAGGCATGGGCATGATGTGCAGGTGGGGAACTCTTGCATAGTCCTGAAAATACATGATCTGCCATGGTCAGCGAGGACGGGACACAGAAGACAGGGTCTTTCCTCATGGAGCTTATAGTCCAGAGGGGAGGGCAGTCAGACAAACTCACAACTCTCAAGGAGGCAGGAAGTACTAAGTGCTGGTTTTAAAAGAACAGATAAAGAAAGGGTCAAGAGTTTTCACAAAAGGGAGAGGGGACTTCGGGCTGGAAGAATCCCAGGGGACTTCATGGGCTGGATTTTGAGGAACATGTAGTATGGATGTGCAGAGATGGGAGAACATTCCAGAGGAATGAGGTAGAGAGGAGTACGCATGCAGTACCTAAGACAGTGCCATTGCTGGGTGCTGTGCAAGCCATCCCATGGACCAGAGGTGGCCCAAAGAAGCTGGAATGAGAATAGTGTGTATGTGTGTGTGTGTGTGTATGTGTCAAGAGTCAGTATTGGGGGAGACCAGTGAGGGGATGGGAATGATATTTTGAAGTGTTGAGTGCCAGGCCCAAGTGCACCCCTCAAACTGCAGGAAGGGACCTAGGGCTATGTCGGATTCAGAGGTGGCCATGTGTGAAGCTATGGGGTAATTTTGGCACACCTTTACTGGTTTAATTGTTTTTAATGCTTTTGAAGAAAAACATTTCTTTATTTTTTTTGAGTTGGAGTCTCACTCGGTTGCCCAGGCTAGAGTGCGGTGGCATGCTCATGGCCACCCCAGCGTCGACCTGCTGGGTTCTGGTAATCCTTCCGCCTCAGCCTTCCAAGTAGCCGGAACAATAGGTGCGTGATACCACACCTGGCTAATTTTTTTAATTTATTGTAGAGACATGGTCTCATCAAGTTGCCCCGACTGGTCTTGAACCTGTGGGCTCAGGCAATCCCCTCACTTCAGCTTCCCAAAGTGCTGGGATTACAGGCTTGAGCCACCACGCCTGGCCAACATTTCTTTATTAATACACATTTAAGGCTGGGCTCGGCGGCTCAGCCTGTAATCCCAGCACTTTGGGAGGCTGAGGCGAGTGGATTGCCTGAGCCCATGGGTTCGAGACTGGCCTAGGCAACTTGGCAAGTCCTCGTCTCTACAATAAAATAAAAAATTAGCCAGGTGTGGTATCACACGCCTATAGTTTTGGCTACTTAGAAGGCTGAGTGGAAGGATCACCACAGCCCAGCAGGTCGATGCTGGGGTGGCCGTGAGTGTGCCAGTGCACTCCAGCCTCAGCAATAGAGTGAGACTCCAACGCAAAAAACAAAACAAAAAACACTTAAAAAGGCTTGTTTTAAGATAAAAATACAACTTCAATGAAATTGTTACTGCCCCAGAAAACCCTTCAGTGTGTATACACTCTCGTGGCCATTAGGGCAAATAAGGAAAAGATCTGAGAAGCCTGGACACCCTTAGCCAATTTAATCCTCACAGCATCTCCATGAGGTAGATGTTATTATAAGTGAGAAAACTGAGACCCAGCAAGGGTGGAATGTGGTTGAGATTACACAGTTAATAAGCAGTTAAATCAGAACTCAGTCCATGATCTGTGTGCAAGTCCATGTGCTTTTTTTTTTGCACAATAGCCTGAATGGTTGATAAATGAGGTATGGTAGAAAATAAAGCTGAAAAGATAGGTTGGTGTTAAATTATTGAAGGTCTTGAAGGCCAGGTTGAAATAAAGGCAGAATGCAAAAAAGCATGTGTGGCCCACAAGGGAGGGACCTGGAGTTGAGGGTAAGAAAACAAAGTTTGGCATGGCCACAAGAGGTAGTTATTCTCATCCCAGCTTCTTTGGGGCCACCTCTTATCCCTAAAATGGAGTATGACCTGCGCCCAACAATGGCATTGTTCCTATGGCAAAAGAAGGAAATGTGCCTCTTCTGTTTGTCTTCTACTTAAGGTTGTTTTCAGAACAGAGAACTCAGAATCATTGACCAGTCCATTCTTAAATTGAATGCTAGAGAACGCATGCCAGCCATCTGTAACTTCTCCCAAGGTGCCCCTCCCATAGTTAGTATACCTTCCATGGTTGACACAACAAGAGAGGACAATATTATTGGGTCTGAAAAGACATCAATAGAGAGTGGGGGCCTCTAGGGGCAGATGCTATTTTCTAGATCTATTATTTTCCATCTGGAGGTCAGTGAGACAAAAACGTTGTGTTGATATGAACATCAAGAGATTTATGTTATTTTCATAGTAGGAAAAAAAAAAACCCTCCAGGAAGGACCCCAAAATGGTAACTTGGTGCAAATACAAAATAAAGAGTTATTTGTGGCTTGAGATAGCTGGAAACTATTCTTTGATTAGGAGATAGTTGCAACATTTTGCAACTGGATGTTATTATTGTCTTTCTTCTTTTCTTTTTCTTTCTTTAGTATCTGTTGAGACAGTTTATTAAGAAACCAGCCAACATCCTGGAGATCCTCAGGCCACCTCAAGTACTGCTTTTTATGTATGAAGCCCCTAATGGGTTGATGTTTCATCAACTGGTACTGGGACAGGGACCCAACCACCACCATGATGAGGGCACTGTTAAGGTCAGACAAGCACCTGCCCTGGGCATAACTGAAGGCTTCAAGACACCAGCCATCTCTAAGGAAGTGTCTGCTCACAAGACAAACAATCTTTCTGCTGCTCCAGATGGCATCCTGGATGTTGGCGATGTGGTTTTCTCCTGGGACAAAGTCTCTTTCTTCAAAGCACAGGTTAAATTGGTTTTGGGTGCTATACTGAGTGTCCAGGTGTTTGAGCAAAGCATTCTGTACCCATTCAAAGTCTTTGCTACTGAAGCACAAATAGGCATCATATTTGTATGTATCAGGTGCTGTTCCCTGCGGATGGCCCTTGAACACCAGTCTCTGGACTGTCTTATAACAGACAAAACAAAAGCCCCGGAACTTCGTGACTACAAGGATGGCCACAAGGAACAGAGTCAGAGTGACAGTGAATAAGATGAAAAGGGAAAATGCCAGGAACTTTAAGACTTCCTCTTCATCACAATCTTCTGTGGACACAGAGTAAAGGGAAACCCCAAAGAATGAGTTAGGGTGCATACAGTAGATGTCTGCAGGAGACCCAAATATAGTGACATTGGTGTGATGAAGCCAACTGATAAAAGTGCTAAGTTCACACTCACAAATGAACTTATTATGCGTTATGTCCAAGGCACTAAGTGATAAAAATAAATTAGGGCTGGGAACTAGGAGCTGATTTCTGGATACATCCAGGATTTCTAAATTAGCAGGTAAATCACCAAAGGAAAGAACTGTCAGCCTGTTGGAGTGGAGGCTCAGTCCCCTTAATGCGATCAGACTGCTAAATACTCCTGGTGGGAGGAAATTAAGGTAGTTATTATTCAAATACAGAACTTGGAGATGGGAAAGCCCCTTAAAAACATTCCAGCACAGTCCAGTTTCCCAGGCAAGCTGTAACATATTTTCTCCAAGGAAAAGTTGTTCTAAACTTGGATTCTCTGAAGTGCTCTGACTTTGGCTACAAAAGGATAAGCGATTTTGATTTAAAATGAGAATCTGGAGGCGAGGTACTTGGAGAAGAAAGTACAGAACATCCAAACGTTCTAACCTGTTTTCTGATAAGTGGATGAAGCTGGCTGTAAGGCTGATGTTTGGCAAAGTCACCAGTTTATTGCCGCTCAAGAAGAGATCAGATATGCTTGGAATAAAATTAATGGTTTTAAGAGCGTTGTCCCGGAGATCCAAGGTACTTAAGTTTTCCAGCACTCTGAATGTTTGGTCTTGAATTACCCCAATGTGATTGTTTTTCAGATCGACATAGGCTACCTTAGGTAATCCATAGAAATTTGAATCATAAAGTTCCCCCAGAAGGTTATGTGACATATTGAGAACTTGGAGGTTGTCAAGTCCATAAAATGCTTCACGTGCAATCTTGTTTATCTTGTTGTGGGCAAGGTTTAGAACCTTCAAGTCCTTGAGTGCCTCAAAGAGTCGAGGGTTCAGGGAGAAGATAAACCCATGTGAAAGATCCAGGCGTATCACAGAACTTCGGGCCAGGCCAGCAAATGTGTTCTGGTCAGGATCTTTGATGTTATTAAAGCCAAACCCGGAACCCATGATGTGATAGGAAAGAATCAATGAGGAAGTCCGGCTTCCACTAATGGCATTGCTGAAGTTTCCTGTGATGTCCACTGTCCAGCCATTGCCAGAAACATCTAGGGTTTCCAGCACCATGTTTCTGAATGGGTTCATACATTTCCCCCAGTCCATGGAGACTTTGCTATATAGGCTATTAGCTGCGAGGCTTAAAAAGGAGAGCGTTTTCCCTTGGAGGAGCTTTAGCTCGTTCTCACAGACAATGGATATCTGGTTGAGGGAAAAATCTATGGACTTTAAGGAATTCAGTTCCCCAAATGAAGGATGAAGGTAAAGGCTGTGAATCTGATTTTTTGATAGATCCAAGCGAATTAAAGAGTTTAAATTTCTGAAATAACCATCTCGTAATACAGCATCAGAGAGACCACAGGCAAATAGTCTAAGTTCAGATAGATGGGACAGTCCCTGAAAAGCATCCACATGCAAGAAGTCGATCTGACTTTTGCCCAGGTCTAAGATTTTAAGGTTGGGCAGATTTCTGAAGGCCTCCTTGTCAATAGTCAAGGGGGTCCACTGGGTCCCCAGTTCTAGCAGCTGCAGCTGCTCCAGGTAGGGGAACGATGAGGCAGTGACTGTCCTGATGTAGTTGAAGCTTAGCAGGAGTCTCTTGGTGGTGTTGAGGACCTGAGGGACCTGGGTGAGGTTGCAGGAACGATATAAAGCTATCCGACCATCAAAGGAGCAGGAAGAGATTCCAAACGCAGGACTGGCCATGAGCACCACTCCTAAGAGAAGGTCAAGGTGGCCTCCCCTGATCCTATGGAGAAGAAGGGAGAATGAAAATGCAGGCACCTCAGCTCTAGGTATCACACCTGGGTCCTTAGATCTTGGGGGATCCTCTATGACATACCCGCTCACTTTGGCCCCTTTGTTCTCTGACTCCATGAACTTGGCTGTTGGCTGATGTAGACAAAACTGTTCTTGCTCTCTATCAAACACTTATGTTGAATTTTCTATATACCAGACACCATGCTAGGTACTTTAAAAGCACTTCACTTAATCCTTATAATAATGCTATGTTCATTCATTCATTCATTCAGGATTTGCTGAGGGAAGTTGGAGACAACAGCAAGAAGAGATGCGTTTTTGCTTCACTTCAGTTGACCACCTCATACCTACCCCACAGAGGACTCAGCAGATGAGTGAAAAATAAATCCACTGACTTTTCCCCCTAACTTGTCTAGGCTGTTAGCCCATCTTCACTTACCTGACCTTACTCCATACACAGTACATCTCATCATGCAGAAATTGGGTCCTTTATGTCATCTCCGCGAAGAGTCAGATTTGATTAGTTTAATTTAAAAATGTATGAAACACCTACTGCTTGCCTGGCAGTTGTTTGACTGTGAGTATGCAACAATTTTTTAAAAATCACTCATAAGTGGACCCTGAACATTTACCATA
Organism: Tarsius wallacei; assembly: GCA_963574415.1. NCBI lineage: Eukaryota > Metazoa > Chordata > Mammalia > Primates > Tarsiidae > Tarsius > Tarsius wallacei. The sequence goes on along the minus strand of CAUYQG010219741.1, from coordinate 5,032 downwards.
ATACTATAAGAAAGGGATTGGTAGTAAAGCCGGATACTGCCGGGGTAGGTAGGTGGGTGGGGGAACACAACATCAATAAGGTACCTGATCTCAAACCAGGCAAAGTGGGGACCAAAGGGAGGCCCAAACTTTACCTGTATGATGTCCATTTGTATACCTAATCCTGAATTATACCTCACATCTTTAAAAACAAAAAAAAAGACCAGTCCACTTGCTTAGGTCGAGTAGGGGAGTTGACTGTCTGTTTGTGTTGAATGTTTGCTTCACAGGTGCAGCAGCAAATGGTGCTGAATAAATGTATATACCTTATGTTCTAAGTATTGCTCTGGGTGCCTGTGAGGAAAAAACACACGAGGACCCCACCCTCAGAGAGTTTGGTGTCTACCATCTGCATAGAACTTAGATCTTTGGTACCTGTGACAATGTATTCAATTTTCTCTGAAGGTAACAAAAGGGTTCTGATGGAAGGTAAGGAAAGAGTTATGTGGCTCAGATGGCAGGGAGTGGGGGTGGGGGGTGGGGGACGGGGAAGAAAAGAAAGAAAGAAGAAGGCAGAGGTTTGTAAAGCGCATTAATCCTATGAGACACACCACTGGCAACAGTTTCAACATCAGGACAGATTAAGACTAGAGCAGTCAGGTCATGGTGCTGGAATTGAGCGAGCTCTGATGAGGTTGTGTTTTGTGTTGGTGCTGATGTGTGAAACTGTGACTCAGAGGCAGGCATCCAGTCCTGAGTTGACTCAAAGTATCAAAATCAGGCATCTGATAATTTTCAGAAAAACTTGGTGAGAATGTTTATCCGTCACTCTTAGTTTCTCTGCCATCTCAGTAAAAGTCTCCACCAGTCCACCCCGAGGCTCAGGTGACAACAGCAGAGTCATCCTCATTCTCTCAAACATCACCCCTTCATCCAATTCATCAGCAAGTCCTGTTGGTTCTACCTCCTAAGGCTGCCCACTACTCCATTCCAAGCTGCAGTCATCTCTTTTCTGGACAATCCCAGAGACTCCTCCCTGGCCTCTCTTATTTCCAGTCTTGCTCTCATTCTTCACACAGCAGCCAGAACGTTCTTTTAAAAACGTGATCTGGTTGACATCACCCCTTTTTGCACAAAGCTCCACTCTTCCTTCTTGCTGTACTTGGAATAAGATCTTGCAAGGACTCACAAAATCTGGCTCTTGCCTGCCTCTCCAATGACATCCTGAACCATTTTTTTTCCCTCCTTAATAACGTATTCAAAAATATTTGTTAAGCACCTACTATGTGTTGGGCATTGTTTTAGGAGCTGGAGATATAGACTTGAACAAAATAGACCAAGCCTGCCCTCGTGGAGCTTCCATCCCGGTGGAGGGATGATGTGACAGACAACAAAGGGGGAGTGGAGGTTAATGAAATGGAAGAATGTGAAGCAGGAAGAAAGAGGCAGGATGCCAGGGCTGGGGCGGTGACTGCTGTTTACCAAGAGTGGTCAGGAAAGGTGTTTCTGATGTAATAATATTTGAGCGGGGATGAGAAGGAAGTAAAGAAAGAATGTGGAAAGGCCTAATATTCACAGGGAGAGGGGCAGCTAGCACCAAGGTCCTAGGGTGGAAGCTCCAACCCTATGGGGTTGCATCTGCCGTTCCAAACCCTTTCCAACCTCTAGACTTTGGCACATGCTGCTTCCTCCATGTGAACCCTCTTCTCTCTGCACCTGACATGGCTGGATTTCACAGCAACATTTCCTCAGAGAGCCTTCTGTGTTCTCTATGTATAATAAATCCTCTGCCTGGCTACTCTCTCGAAAAGCACCTTATTTCCATCAAAGCCATGATCACAAGTCTTTAATTATCTTGTCTAACTATTTGTTTGCTTATTTATTGTCTATCTTCCCTCCTACATTATATTCTGCCCAAGTGCAGCAAGCATTCAAAAAGATGCATGGTGCTCCCGAGAGAGAGAAAGAGAGAGAGAGAGAGAGAGAGAGAGAGAGAGAGAGAGAGAGAGAAGGAAAAAGAAAAAGAAAAAAGAAAGGAAAGTATATACAAAAGGGAAAGAGTATATTGAATGAGTGACATCACCATCAATGGAAAGATAAAGGCATTGGATCATTTGAGGACTTCTGTCTCATCAAAACTTTCTACATGAAGCAGTGGTTCTTTACGGGGACAGTTACTCCCTTAGAGACCATTTTGTAAATTTATGGGGATTTTTTTTTGTTGTAGCAGTCCGTCCAGTAATCAGGGATGCTAATACACATGCCAGTCCCGTACCACACAGACTCAGCCAGCATCCACACAAGCTGGAGGCTGTCCTGCCAGACATCCCCAAGAGTGAGGGGCCTGCTCAAAATTATCTCAGAACCTAACTTTGTATTACATGCCAACAAAGCATTTTTTGCTGTTTTTATATATATTGCATTTTCCAGGAATGCAACCACCTTGTCAATCTAGGAAAGACTGTACTGTGTTTAGTTTGGAACTTTACAAAGTGTTATTCAGCATCTCAGGAAATCACTTCATGATGGCCAGTGCCTCAGTGGAGAATCATGAACGATATAACATACTGTCCTGCCATGCCACCCTCATGGCGACTGCATTTATGTGGGAGCAAATTTATTTGCCCTTCATTTCAAAATGCCAAATGTAATAAAAATGTTTAAGAAGCATCAGTTGGATATTATCTCACTCCTCTTAAATCCAAACTTATTATTTATAAGTAGGTGTGAGTGTCTCACTCACTCATTTCATCTTCTAGTGTGGTTGTACCCAAGCATTCACATACTGAAACTCCTATTAACTCACTATAAATTACTTTCCCTTTCATTTCTTTTTTATATCCCAGTTTGGACATCATATTGATTTCTTTTAAAATTATGTGTGCAGGTGGATTATGTTATCACCATGAATATCATTTCAAAATAGTAAAGGGGTTCAAATATTTGTTCTAAAAAAAAGGAGCCTGGTCTGACAGCACTGCAGCCCAGAGGTAAAACGTCCAGTTCTTTCTCTCCACATTCAATATAGGCTTTCTGATGATAAAACCAGGAATTCTTTGAATCCTATTTATTCTCTCCATATATACAGTTTGGGATTGTTTGTTTTGTGAGTGATCAGATTCAGTAATGCAAACAAAGTAGCCACTTTCTTCCTCAGTGACTGTCCTGTGGCTTCGAATGGCCCTCGTAGCTAATGACCTCATATTTATGATAAACACAGGTGGGAGGCCACATTTTAGAAATGGGATAAAAGTTCAAAGTGACATCCACAGATAAAATGGAAGAATTATTGAAAGAAAATAGGAATCAATCAGGGCAGATGAGGATGCTACAGTTCAGAAGAAACCCCTGAAGGCAAACACTGTCTTTCCCACCATGAAGGTTTGGGAAAGGTCCTCTCAGGCACCATGGGAGGTGCCCTCCTCTGTCCCTGCCCTCTTCAACTATATATTTATCATTTGCATCCTGCATATTTCTCCACAGTGTCCAATAACATCAAATATACATCAGGATGATAAAGCAAACCTAAAAAGGGCAGACTAGCATCTATAGAAAGAGGGATGGATGTCACAAGGGATGAGATGAGAGGCAGTTACTGCAGCGGGCCCTAAATCCAGCTCTGAGTTTCCTGCCATGAAATATTAGGGCTGTGACTTTAGAAGCTGGTGTAGTCCTGGGAGGCCCAGAAAAAGGAATGGGGGCAGAAAGCATGAGCCCTTATCAGTGGTACTCAGGGTGGAGATTCTGAAGATGTGCTTCAGAGGATACAAGAATGGGGAGAAATCGGGTCTAGTGACCCAAGGAGAAAACCAAATGGTCACAGAAAGACCATATGCATATTGAGTTTCGTATAACTTTTCCACACATCTTATAGTGTGAAGTGGATTTTAGAATGACCTAAAAGGCACGTAAGCATGTCGACCTCATTTCTCACACCTGAGGATGCTACAGTGGACTACTATGCTCAGTCACACTGACCAGACACAGACAACATATTATAGTCATTCCTAAATTCTCTGAGGTCTTGGACCAACCTTTGAGAATCTGATGAGGGCTTTGATTCCTCGCCCTCCAAAAAATGCACATTTGCCTCACAAACTGCATTTGCACCCAGTTTCAGGGAATTGATTGACTTTCTGAAGTCTATTCACTTTAACATCACATTGAGAACCCTTTGTTTATATTAAACAACCTTCACGTTTTATGTTCTAGAACAGGGTTTGGAAAATGTTTTCTCTAAAGGGCTAGATGGTAAATATTTTAGACTTTGCAGTCCAAACACAGACCACAGTTTGCTGACCTCCATTCTAGGAGCAAAGTGAACAGAAACTTGATTTCAGAAGTGAGGGTTTTAAGAGACTGTAAGATACAAACTTGCTCCAATATTGAATTATCAGTATTTGCAGGAAAGAACTAACTTGGCCCCCAGGTTGCTGACAATTTGGTAGCGGCTATTTAATCCAAACATTAGAATGAATTCTCATCTTGCGTAACCAGACAGAGAAAACCCTGCAGAGACATGGGAGTGAGAACACCAGTTCAGAACAACCGCTACATTTTTTTCAGTTTCAATTCTTTGTTTTTATAGACAACTTAATGCTGGTCCCCAAATGCATACACAGAACCAGGTGGCTTGACCTTGAATTTGTAGAAAAGATGAGTGAAAGACAGCTCCAAACAAAATATGTTCCAAGATACTGAATTTTCAAGTCTATAACAAGGAAGATAACATGAAAGTACGTTAAGTAAGGTGGATAAGGCCAGCGGAACAAACAGAATTGAAAGAACATTATTTGGGCTTATGTTGTATTACAAAGATACTATGCAGACCTACTTCCTTATGAAGCGCAGAGAGGCATGAAATAGCTACATTAAAAAAAAAAAAATCTTGCCGGGTTCGGTGGCTCAGCCTGTAATCCCGCGCCTTGGGAGACTGAGGTGAGTGGATTGCCTGAGCCCGCGGGTTCGAGACCCGCCTGGGCAACTTGGTGAGACCTCATCTCTACAATAATTCAAAAAATTAGCCCGGCGTGGTAGCGCACGCCTGTAATTC
>CAUYQG010219740.1:0-10603 GCA_963574415.1 Tarsius wallacei | reverse complement strand
TCATAAAACAATAAACAAATCATTGTAAGAATTGTATATAATGGGGTATAATGGTTTTTAAATACTTAATTTCTAGAAAAGAAAATATTTACTCCTACACTTCCTATCAACAAGGGTGCCTGAATGAGGCATATTTGTACAACTAACCCTTAACTGTACCCCCACAATATCATAATAAGAAATATTGAATAATTAAAAATAAATAAATAAATAAATAAATAAATAAATTACATCAGTAAGGTTGTGGACAGTCTTGAAAAAACATTATTTAGCATAGAAACTTAGAAATGACAAGTAAAGAAATTTGGGGTAAAAAGAGAAGGTGCTCTTTATTGTTATTTTAAACTTGAATGAACTACCACCAGTTTACCTTCAGTTTTTATATATGTTATTATTCATCCATATCTATCTAATCTTTCTAGTGAGCTCTCAAAGGGTTATCAATTCCCAGACACATTCTTTTGCTCGCTGAATAATACTTCTGTTTAAATTTCCAGAAACATATCCACATATCATTTCCATAGTTCCAGGACTGTTTGTTTATGAGCCTCAGCGAGTACATCTGATAAAACACATGCTTTCTTTCCCAGAGCCAGACTTATTTCTTGGTATTTGTGAGAACACTCAGGAGACTTACTGAGCAAATGAATGCCCTTTGAATGTCTACTTTCACCTATTTCCTTTTTATTAAAGGAAATAGTACCATCTCTTTTCAGGATTTTTAAAAAGTATGTCCACATGAAGGTAGTATATGGAAAAGTAATATCTCTTTCATGATGATATTAGAGTGCTCCAAAATGGTACTGCTGAAGAAAAATAGTACAACTGTGGTGAAATATCTTAATTCAGCAAGAAGTTTGTTTTCCCAATAGGAAAATCTATGTGTAATATATATTACATAGACAAATAACTACAGTTACTGCACAAACACTCTTCACATTAATGCAGGGTGGAAGGGTGGTGAATAATCCCAAGCATTAAAAAATAATAATGGTTGCATTTATGAAATGAAACTATGGGCTTTGAAACGATGTACTATTGTAGCTCTAGCTTATCTTTTATACTTCCTCTCTTTGGATAACAGAACCCTTTGTCTAGTCCCCCTGATTCAAGGGGCTTTCAGTCATGCTTCTCAACCCTTTTCTCCCCACCAGCCAGGTATACTGTACACACTACAAAGGCAGGCAAGCACATGACCCAGGCTAATTCAGTCAGAGGGCTCCATACCCCAGGCTGCATTGATTCAGGAATGGGCCAGTTCAGTCCAGTTAGAGTTCTTCTTGGAAAATTTCTACTTGAACTAAAAAGAATATTCTGTTTTCTTTCTGTTACAGTTTGAAAGTGTACGAGCTAAAGTTTCTTGTGACCATATTAAGACTTTGAGTGGAATCCTATCTAGTATAGAAGAGATATAAGGTGCAAAGAGAAGCAAAGTCAAGCAGAGATGAGAACATGTCACATCTCCAAATGGCACCATTCACATCTACTTGACCTTGTGCCCCAGAGGGTGCTATTCCCCTAGAATATCATGCAAATGATACAACATCAGAGAAAGTTGTGCCACAAAGTAGTCTTAGAGAAGAGAAAGCATTCAGGTCATTTTGAATACCTAGTTCTAGCCTTTAGGATTGGGTTTCTATAGCTTGTCCTTCAATCCTCTAATATACTCAATATTCTGTCATTTTATCAACCCATTAACTCCAGTTACCTTTTTAGCTAATTGAATTGAATTTCTTTTGCTTGCAACTGAAAGAGTACTAAATAATACAAACTTTTTATAACTTTGAAAAATGCTCTCATACAGATAATTTCATTTCACACACAGAAGTTTGGTGTCTATTTTATGAATGAGTAAACTAGAACGTTAAAGATTTCCCTGCCACTATAATTAAGCAGAATTTTTTTTTTCTTTTTTTGAATTGGAGTCTCACTCTGTCGCCCAGACTGGAGTGCAGTGGCTGCTCCCAGCCACCACAGCCTCGACCTGCTGGGCTCCGACGATCCTTCTGCCTCAGACTTCCAAGTAGCTGGAACTACAGGCGCGCGCTACCACGCCTGGCTAATTTTTTTTTAAAATTTATTGTAGAGATGCCTAGGCAGGTCTCGAACCCACAGGCTCAGGCAATCCACTCACCTCAACCTCCCAAAGCACGGGATTACAGGCTGAGCCACCGAGCCCGGCTCAGAATTTTTTTTAATGGAAAGAAAAGGGGGGAAAAAATGAGACTTACATCTAGACTTTTTCCCAGAGGTAAGTGGGTTTGGTAAGTTTTCCTTCAGGATATACAGTGTCACATCTGTCTCCAAATTGAGGCTTGGATTTGTGAGTATACCTGGATCCTCATCCACGCACCGCTGATTCCAGCTAAGTGCTTTTTCCTCTGATCCACACTCTGGGTTAAGTGACTGAAGAGAAGCTCACTATTGACCTCCAATCATATTTGCCAATGCTTTTTAGTAGTTGATATTTATTAAACATTTTACTATCCACAGAGCACTGCCCTAAGCACTGAATTTATATTAACTCATTTAATCCTCAATAAATATCTGTAAGGTAGGTAATACAATTATTTCTATTTAAGGCATCAGGAAAAAGAGGACAGGGAGATTATGGAACTTGCCTAGGTCACAATACAGATATGTGGAGGAATGTGGATTCAAATGAAGGAAATCACACTTCAGAGTGTTTGCCTTTGAATACTCATCACACAGTGTTCAGATGGTCTGCCTTAGACTTTTTACATCACCTGTGCACCTGGGTACCCCTTTTAATTCCCACTCTGATATTTTGGACTGTATTTCCTATTGCATAATTTTTGTAGCCTGTGAGTATATGGAAGCTGACAGATCCTCTGTTTTCCCTCCTTGGCTCAATCTTCCTTTGCAAATCCTAAGTCACTAAAGGTAACCAATGCTCATTGCATCTGCCCAGATAGTTACAGCAGTTGGTACTATAAGCTAACAATGGAAAGAAAAGTATGCTAAATCTGAGCTGACAGTACATTGAACTAACATTGCCTTGCAGTACGTTCAGTAACAAAAGTACTTCTAATAGTTATCTCTTTTTTCTTTCTGTTGTCCTTCTATGATATGAAGTAACACCAGAGATAAATTATTCTTCTAAAAACTTTGAGGCTATTTATCTGGTTTGACTCACTGTATTTGCTATGTTGCACTATATTTGCAAAGAGTTTAAATATCAAAGTTAAATTTTGGTAAACTTAAAAAGACAATTTATTTGAGTAATACCAGGTGATGACAGGATTAAAGGGAAACCAGAACAGTAAGCTTTGAGACAGACCAGCAAGGACCACAAACCAAAAGAACCACAAACTCAGAGACTCAACTGTCTCCTGGGTCCAAATGCTGGAATGGATGAGCTACCAGTATTTGGTTTTGTGATTCAGTTAGCTCAAGATTCTAGGCATGTCCAGTCAGCTTATCCTGAGTTCTGTACCTGGCTTTTACCCTGGGGCAGTGCAGGACAAATGACTGACACTCAAACTGCCCACAAATGAAAAAACTAAATGCCTCCAAAAGCGTCAGTAAAATTAAGAATGATTGATGATTGTTAAGCAGCCAACAACAGCAATGTCTACTGTACAGAACTGATTTGAACACCACAACTTTGTCCATGATTATTATCAGATAAGTTATTCCCAGTTTCAGTGCCCACATTTAATGATACGTAAAGGGATGCTATTATTCAGAACTTTATGAAGATAAAAAAAATAATTTACTAAGATCAAATGACCCAATACTTGGTAATGTTACCTAGATACATGTTAAAACACAATGAACTAAGAGGGATACATATGGGCTTCTGGCAACCGATTTCAAACAGAACTTGTGATAAGCCTAGAACAAGGAGGCTAACGAATGTTCTGCCCAAAACAGGGACTCCTCTCTAAGTACCACTTTGCCTGTGCTGAAATGCCTATTTCTGTCTTAAGGGTCCCACATCTTTGCTCCTACACTTAAAATTACCACCTTATCAGTTGATCCTTGTCAAGGTTTGTTCTCCATCAGGTATTCTGTTACATGTTAGCTTTTTAACATGGAAGCTCTCTGCCTCTCTGACCTGAACGCTCTAAGTCTGTGGCTATGTTTTCTTTGATGACCACCTTCTTTTGACAAAATCAGCGATCCCTGGGCTTCAGATGCACCACTGAAAAAGGGAATTACTTCTTGTTTGGCACAACAATGGAACACTGATTCCTCTTTTCAAAGAAACGTGGACATCATGTTAATTTCTGAACAAGACAATTCCACATCATCCTTTTTTTGCTCATTTCTAGCCCTCGGCAGTGAGACTTCAGGGGTAGGTTACAAACATTACTTTTAAATATCTTATGGGCTATACTTCCTTCTTGGAAGTTATTCTACTAATATATAATCAATGAAATAACTCAAAGTCAGCCCTTCTTACTTGATGGTAAACATGGTCTTCCCTGGATAAGCAGAACAGTACTTCTCATACTTAATTGTTAAGGCAAATTTGAAAATTTAACTTCTCTTGATTTTCAGAAATAAAAGCTTCCTGGAGTCTTTGTGCTACACTTATTTGTTCATTCCCAAACTTTAGACTTTTCCCTCTCTTCCTGAAAACTATCCTTAGCCTTTAGAAATGCAGCTGCTTCCTCTCATTATCTCTCCCTTCCCTTCACATACTCACATGCATCATGTCCTCCTCCATATTTCGGAAACTCCCAACTGAGATGTTCATCAACTGCTTAGTTACCTTGACTACCGCCACCTTCTCTTCCAGATTTTCCTTTCTCACCTACCCAATCTATTTAAACCCTCTGTCAAGATATTCTATTCATGCAGCTAAGACACCTGTATCTTCCCATCCATCTGTAACTTTCTTTTCCTTCCTGACTTCTAACTTCTGGCTACTTTCAATCCATCAGTCAACCAGAATTTACTAACTTGCTTGCAGGATTCTCTAGACTTTGCTAGAAACTCTATTCAAGAGAAAAGAAGAATACATGCTTTTTATCATCAGGTGCATTGCAATGATTTTTTTAGTGAAAATATAAATGGAAATGAAATTTAAATATATTATAACATATTTTTAGTCACTACTCTGTGGTGGTGCACGTCCATCAAAGGAACTCAGTGGATGGACCTAGGTGGTTGGACTTGAGAATTTAGACAGTATATAATCTAGAGGTTTCTAAACATGACTGATCATTGGAATCATCTAGGAAGGTTAAAAAAACACTTCAGTGTACTGAAATAGCATCTCCAGGGATGGGCGCCAGCGTCCGTAATTAATATACACTCTATCTCATATTGATATCATTTGGATATTTGTATTCTCAAAATCTTACTCTAAAATGTGATCCTCAGTGTTGAAGGTGAGATCTAGCAGGTGTTTGGGTCATGGGCATGAATTCTTCCTGCATGGTTTAGTGCCACCATCAGAGTTAATGAGTGAGCTCTCAATCAACTTGTTCCCATAGAAACTTTGTTAACAAGAGCTTAGCACCTCCTCCTTTCCCTTTTGCTTCCTTTCTTTCACTTCCTACCATATGACTCTCTACACATCAGCTCCCCTCTTCCTTCCAGCATGAATGGAAGGTTACTGAGGTCCTCACCAGAGGTACAGGCTGGCACCATGCTTTTTGTACAGTTTGCAGAATGGTGAGCCAAATATATCTTTTTTCTTTATAAAGCCTCAGCTATGCCTTTATAGTAACTCAAATGGACTAAGACATGTACATATAGCATGTATATGTATGCAGATGCAATATGCATGTATGTACTTATAATGTATATATGTCTAATATGTATATATACACATACATACATATATTATGAATGAAAGACACACCTCCTTATGTAATTTTTATTATTAATCTTGTTTATGATCCAAAGTCTATATTTTAAAAACCAAAGCCCGAAATTAGCCAATGACACAACTAGTTACTAACAAACAGACTTCTTGACTCACTACTCCCAAACTGCTCCCATGCTGTAGACTCTGAGAAGATAGTGGGAAGATTTGGAACTTCAGCTGAACCTTGAATTATGGACAGGTTTCATAGATGTGAAGAAAGTGTAGGATATCTCCCAGGACCCTTCTTCCCACCTCTGCTTATATTCAACTAGTTTAAATATAATGCATATTTATGAAGGAGCTAATATATACAAGTCATTCACCCAGACACAATGGAAGATATCAAGATGAGCAGCTACCATTCCTAAGGGAGAGCTTGCCTTTAAAAGCAAACCACCTTTCAAAGCCCCTTGCAGCATGCAGATGCCCTGATAAAAGTTTCTGGGGAAGGTTTTTTGGGGGGAGGGTGATCGGGGTCTCATTCTGTGGCCCAGGCTGGAGTGCAGTGGTGCAATCACAGCTCACTGCAGCCTCGACCTCCTGGGTTCAGGCAATCCTTCCACTTCAGCCTTCCAATTAGCTGGAGCTACAAGCGTGCGTCACCACATCCAGCTAATATTTTGATTTATTGTAGAGACGAGGTCTCACCATGTTGTCCAGACTGGTCTCAAACCCATGGGCTCAGATAATCCTCTCACCTCTGCCTCCCAAAGTGCTGGAATTATAGACATAAGCCACCATGCCCAGCAAATATATGTATTATTAACATGCTTGTCAGTTTATTCTTTTTTTTTTTTTTTGAGTTGGAGTCTCACTCTCTGGCCCAGGCTGGAGTGCAGTGGCACTCTCACGGCCACCACAGCCTCGACCTGTTGGACTCTGGCTGTCCTTTCCGCCTCAGCCTTCCAAGTAGCCAGAACTACAGGCACACAATACCACGCCTAGCTAATTTTTGATTTATTGTAGAGATGAGGTCTCGCCAAGTTGCCCGAGCTGGTCTTGAACCTGTGGGCTCAGGCAATCCTCTCACCTCGACCTCCCAAAGTACTGGGATTACAGGTTTGAGCCACCATACCCAGCCCAGTTAATTCTTATATACAGTGAATTCTGAGAAATATGGTAATGGAGAATAAAGATGAAAAATGGCATAGACGATGCTTAAAATAAAGATCAGGGTTCTTCAGGTCAGAGATGTAGACAGCAGGAAGAGTGTTGCTACTAGAACAGAGCTGTACAACCTGCAAATTAATGACTTTTATTGAACCCACTAAAGAACTGTGGTTTTAGAGTCACCAAATAATCCTAAGGCTGAGAAGACAAGTGCCCTCAGGCAAAAACAGAAGCCAAGTATTTGCTTACTTAAGACAAACAACATAAGACATACTGTTAGCTGATAAGAAGATAGGGCTGTGCCTGTCACCTTAACTACTCAGGAAGCTGAGGCAGGAGGATCCCTTGAATCCAGGAGTTCAAGTCCATCCTGGGTAACATAGTGAGACCCTGTCTCTCTTTAAAAAACAAAACCAAAAAAAAGTGACTAAGACTTTTTAATGAATTACTGAGGAATGAGGGTGAGCTAGTGTGAGAGTGATAACCCCCAAAGGATTGCTAGTATAGTAGCATGCTCTTGTCTCCATGAAATATGAACCCCATCAGGCACTCACAGGGAAGACCAGGGAAAATCTTGACTGCTACGGTTTAAATATATGTATTCCTCCAAAAGTTGAAACTTAATGCCTAAGGTGATGGTATTAAGAGGTGAGACCCTTGGGAGTTGCTTAGACCATGAGGGCTTCACCTTATGAATGAGATCAATGACCTTATAAAGGCTACAGAGAGATGCCTCTTGCGCTTCTGCCATGTAAGGACACAGCATTCATCTTCTCCAGAGGATAGCAACAAGGTGCCATCTTGGAAACAGAAAATGAATCCTTATCAGACACAGAATTTACTAGCACCTTGATCTTGGATTTTCCAGTCTCCAGAACAGGAAAAAGTAAATGTATATTATTTATAAGTTATCTGGTCTATGATATTTTTAATAGCAGGAAGAGTGGACTAAGATGCTGTCAGAAATTTTCTTAGAATGTTGGCTGTGGAAGAAAACAGCTGCTTTCAAAGCAATCATCAGAACCAGACTCAGATATAGCACAGATGATGGAACTACCACATAAATTTAAAATAACTTTTAAAAATAACTTTAAAGTACACAACACACAAAATCAGATAGGCAAATCCATCAGAGAGATGGAAAGTCTACCAAAAAATCAGATAGACATGCTAGAAGTAAAAAACATAGTAAGAAATGAAAAATGACATCAGAAGGCTAATCAATAGAGTCAACACAACCAAGGAAGGAATCAGTGAACTGGAATGTCAACCAATAGAAATCACATAAACTGAAGCATAAACAGAAATATAAAGTAAAAGAAGAGAGTACCTAAGAGCTGGGAAACAGAATCAAGCAGTCTAACTGAAATTGGATAGAAAGAAGAAAGAAGAAAAAGAAGGGTGCAGAAGTATCTAAAGACATAATAGCCAGGAGTTTCCCAGAATTCATAAGAGACACCAAACTGATCCACAGAGTGCAGAGAACACCAAACTGAGTATATATCAAAAAATAAACAAATAAGCAAACAAACTAAAAAACAAAAACACCTAGGCATGTCATATTCAAATGATTGAAAACCAAGGACAAAGGAAAAATTTTGAAGGCAGCCAGATATGAAAAGACACAGTACATATAAAAGTATAATGATGAAAAGAAACTTTAAGAAGGAATTGAGTACTGGCATATTCTCAAAGTATTTCTCCGCCAAAATATTTATAAACTATTTACTAATTCTAAACATTTATTAAATATTTATTTGTATTAACATATATTCATTAAATCTTTAATACTCCTTCTTCGAAGAGTTTTCATTTTCTTTTCCTTAAGTGAAATTAGTGACTCATTTATTAACATACTTCTAATGAATAGAGTATGGAAAATGAAAAATAGTAAACTTACATTGAAGATGTCTGGAAGTTACTACCTTAACCAAGTGATCCAGGTTAATATCACCAGTAATCAAACACACTGATGCAATGTATTCTCTTGTAGGATGCAGTGAGAAAGGCCTATCACCCCTGTGGCATTTTTCCCCAAATCTACAACCTTAGCCTAAGTATAAAAAAGTATCAGACAAATCAAAGTCGAGAACAATTCTACAAACACCTGACTAGTATTCTGTAAAAATATCAAGGTGATGAAAGACAAGAAAAGACTGAGGGAAGAACAGTCATTGATTATAGAAGACTATGGAGACATAATGACAACTACAATGTAGTATCCTGAATCAGATCCTTGAACAACAACAAAATGACATTAATAGAAAAATAAGAAATTTGAAGTAAACAGTAAATTAGTTTATATTATTATACCTATGTTAATTTTTTAGTTTTGCCCATATAACTATGTGTATGAAACATGTTAACTTTAAGGGAAGCAAGATGAAATATATATGGAAATCTACATACTACCTTTGCAATGCTTCTCGAAACTTAAGATTATTTCAAAATTAGAAGTTAAAAAAATATTAAGATAGAGTAAAGTATGAGCCATAAGAAAAACACAGGGTGTTCTGGCAGAAGACTTTACATGAATAACTTTCTGGAAGGTGGCAGTATTTGTGATGGTCAAGGTTTTGGAGATGGGATTGCAAAAAAAGTCTTTCTTCAGAATGTTTATTCTACTGACACATCTCCCTTCTCTCCCATCTGCTCTGTCCTCCTTTTTGCTTTCTTTAGCCTCTTTCATTCAAAGACATATTTCAGAATCCAGATAACTTACCAATTTACCCATTTAATGGCCCATTAAAAGGATTATTGTACACTATTTTATGTGATCATATACATGTATGATTGGATCCACATCAATTTTTAAAATCTTTAATTGTTGAAAATAGAATCCTGAATTGGTAGGGTCAAAGGTTATATCTTGAGTAAAATTGAAATCATGTATCTAATGTACAACTGGTCAGCTGTATTTTTTTCTATTCTCAAGTCAAATTCCTAATAACGTCACATGCTTCATTTGCTTTTGATTCATGTTAAGTTCTTGTCTATTCCTAATAATATTAAATCCGGTTGTTGAAAGAGCTAAATGACTATTGATGATCTCCAGAGGGCATCATAATATCCATTAACTTCGTTTTTAATATTCAAACACTTCCTTTATCCACAAAATTTAATTATTTGAAAGTTAACTATTTGGGTGACTTTCTTCTGATCCAAAACATAGGTCTGAATATTAGGTGAGCTCCCTAATCTAACAAAATTCAAGAAATTTTGAACACAAATATACATATTATCCCGGATGTTCTACCAGATCTCCTACTAAAATTTCTTAGACCATTTCTTCTCAATATATGAAATTTTGTGAATGGTATTATTTCTGTATTCCTGTATTTCTTTCAACTAGACTTGTCTAGTGATCACACACAAAAAAACTCTTGTTAGGCTCTTTCTGTGCATTTGGATGTGTTTCCACTGGTCAACCTTGTTGATCTTCTAAACATAAATACTTAATAGTTTTAAATTATTTATCACTAACTTGAAAAACAACTTCCTTTTTTCTTTTTTTTTTTTTTTTTTTGAGTTGGAGTCTCACTCTGTAGCCCAGACTGGAGTGCAGTGGCCGCTCCCGGCCACCGCAGCCTCGACCTGCTGGGCTCCGGCGATCCTTCCGCCTCAGCCTTCCAAGTAGCTGGAACTACA
>CAUYQG010219739.1:0-28985 GCA_963574415.1 Tarsius wallacei | reverse complement strand
TGTGCAAATTTTTTGATTTATTGTAGAGACGAGGTTTTGCCAAGCTGTCCAAGCTGGTCTTAAAGCCCTGGGCTCAGGCAATCCTTTCTCTCAGCCTCCCAAAGTGCTGGAATTGCAAGCATGAGCCACTGTGCCCGGCTTCAGATTAACTTATCTCCCATGTCCTGTGCTGTTCTATGCTGTGTGGAGCTGTGTGGGGCTGATTCCTGCAGGTTGTATTTCACAGACTTCTGTTAGCTGGCTTATGGCTGGATTTTTTTTTTTTTTTTGAGTTGGAGTCTCACTCTGTCGCCCAGACTGGAGTGCAGTGGCCGCTCCCAGGCACCGCAGCCTCGACCTGCTGGGCTCCGGCGATCCTTCCGCCTCAGCCTTCCAAGTAGCTGGAACTACAGGCGTGCGCTACTATGCCCGGCTAGTTTATGGCTGGATTTAATCAATGGAATTACTGATGTGAGATTGAAATGGCTATGGAAGATAGATATGGAAATGGCCAGGGTATTTCTCTCCCCTCTCTCTCTGCCTTAGATGGTGTCTTTAGCAGAGGCTCCATCTTCTCCCTGGTTCTTACTAGACATGTTTGTGGTTCTAGCTTCTGCAGAACTCCAAATAAATTCACCTCCTATTTTTGTCTCTCCCGCGTAATGTTGGTAGTGGTTTTCTACTATTGCCAATCTCCATGGTTTTTTTATTGTTGTGGTAATGGTGTTTTGTTTTTTTTTTATTCCATTTGGCTTCTTAGATCTTCAAACATATGTACAATCAATACTTTGTATTACATTTCCTCTGTTTTAAACGCTTAAGAGTGATTACACCTTCTTGGGTGAACCCTGACTGAGACAGGGAATCAAGGCCACCTGAGGAAGTAAGATTTAAGGTAAGAGCTATAAAACGAAGTGATCCATATTTGTTTTGGGAGGACAGCCTAGGAGATGAAAGTGAAAGTCTACAACATGGGAATAAAACTTGAACTCTTCAAGGAGCATAACACAAGCCAGTGTGGCCTAGCATTGTGTGAGCAGGAGACAGTGGTCAGAGTCAAAGCCAGAGTGGTAAATGGGTGCAGGATCACAAACATGCTTATTCCAAGTACAAGGGAGATAGACAGGCTTTGATTTGAATATTTTAACAATTAATCTGACTAGTTTCTGGATAATGGGTCAAATGTTAGGAAGGAGGATAGTTCAGGGTAGAAGCTGAGGAGATAGAGAAAAGTGGACAGATTCACAAAGAGTTTTGTAAATGAAGTTGACCCAACTTTCCCAGTGGTGTCAATGTCAAGGATGAGAGGAAGAGAATAACCAAGAATGACTCCTAAATTTTTGTCTGGGCAAAGTGAATGATGGCAACATCGACTATGAGGGAAAAAAGAGGAGGCAGTAGGTTGATGGACATGTAGAGCTCTGACTGTGACCTGTCAGGTTGAAACGCCTCTTAGACCTCCTAGTAGACATATATAAGAGGCAGTGTATATATGAGTCTGAATTTCAAAGGAGAGGTTACAGCTAGATATATACAGTTAGAAATTGTTGGCATATATGATTTTTAAAACCATAGATTCAGGTAACATTGCCTAAGAAGAGAGTAAAATCGGAAACAATTCATTATAAATCATCAATAATTGTAAACTCAAGGCTTTGAAGAGGGAAATTCATTAGATATAACCACGTTTTCAAAAGTAGACTTTTTAAAGAACAAGTAGAAACATGTGTGCATGTGCATATGTGTGTTAAAAAATAGTCTGAAAACCTGAAGTCTAGCTCTATACAATTAATTTGATTAATGTCGACAGCTTTTCAAATAATTTAGTATGCATGATAGATTGCCTGAATGGTCTTTGCCATTTGCATGGTCTGGGTGAAACAGATGCTAATTAGAAACTCTTTTCCTTAGAAGACACAAATTTTCCCAGGAAATCAGTCATATTTGACGTACTGTCTGAAGTAAATATACAAATATCAACTGATCCTGAATGTCACAAAGTCTTAGTTATACGTCTTATATTTACTATGTCCCTACTAGAACAAGGGATGATAACTATTCAGAACAATCTCTCAAATATTCTCAGTACAGAGACCCTGAGAAATCTTCAGTTTCTTACTGTTTAACATTCCATGTTCAGAAAGTTGGCCAAACATAGCGTTTCCTCTATGTAACTCAGATGTTCTTTAGTTTTCCTGCTGCAGTTCTGATTTGATGGTGCTCATCTTTCCTCCTTCTGGGCAACCCCTTCCCAAAGCCATCCCCTTAAAGTGTGTCTTCACTGACATTCCCAAAGCATCTTGTCCTGTTACCTAGAAATCCTAAAATGGTTTTCTAATTCATTTCTAATCTTATGTATCTCTCGTCTTCCTAAAGAGCATCTCATACCAGCCTCCTTGAAATATCAACATTTGGTCCTCTCCAAACATCACTGACTGCTTGTGTGAGCAGGATGCTATATGATTCAGTATAAAATATGTTTGCTATGCTTTGTTCAAAACATGTTTTTAAACATTCAGAGAAAAAAAAGCTTAGCCCCTAATAAAGATAAAATTTTATTTTAAAGATTTAGCATTATAAAAGAGCTTCATTGTAAATTGAATATTAATAACTGTAGGAAGAGAGTTAGTCTGTATTTATTTGCTGCTTTTTCTAACTGGGAAAAAAGAAAAACACATCTCAGGATTGTCAGGATTATAGATGGTTTCAGCAAAACTGAGAGCATTCTCTCTCTCTCTCTCTCTCTCTAAGTTTCTAATCATGATAAGAACGAGAAAAAGTGGGGCTGTGGCTTAGCCTGTAATCCCAGCACTTTGAGAGGCCGAGGCAAATGGATTGCCTGAGCCCGTGGGTTCGAGACCAGCCCCGGGAACTTGGCGAGACCTCGTCTCTACATAAAATAAAAAATAGCCGGGCATGGTAGCGGGTGTCTGTAGTTCCGGCTATTCGGAAGGCTGAGGCAGAAAGATTGCTGGAGCCCAGAAGGTCGATGCTGAGGTGGCCGTGAGTGTGCATGCCACTGCACTCCAGTCTGGGCAAAGGAGTGAGACTCCAACTCAAAAAAAAAAAAGTTGGGACTTAGTGAGTATGAAAAATAGACCAATACAAGCCTTCCCAAAGATCATCAGACAATTCTGTTGAAAGAAAAATATCAACGTTGAAAATTGGAAAATAATGAGAAAAAGTCACCAAGAGATTTCAAAACAAGTATCAGATAAAACCAAGGACATACAACATCCATACAGTGCAGCTGATTACACACAAGGTGAAAAGAAATAAAACATCTTAGTTGTAAAAAGCAAAGTTATGAGCTGGGCTCGGTGGCTCAGCCAGTAATCCCAGTACTTTGGGAGGCGGAGGAGAGTGGATTGCCTGAACCCGGGTTCGAGACCAGCCCAGCCAATTTGACGAGACCCTGTCTCTACAATAAATCAAAAATTAGCGGGCATGGTAGCACACACTTTAGTTCCGGCCTCTTGGAAGGCTGAGGCGGAAGGATCGTCGGAGCCCAGCATGTCGACGCTGGGGTGGCCATGAGTGTGCCACTGCACTCCAGCCTGGGCCACAAAGTGAGACTCCAACTCAAAAAAAAGGGGCGGGGGAGGGATTTATGTATAGTATGATTTAAAAAATTTTTTGAATCGTTTAATTGGTACCAGAGTTTCATCTTAAAAATACAAACTTGAAAAGTTGCTTTGGTTGGAAAAAATGAGACTCCCCCTCCCCCCTTTTAAAACATGGTGTGTAAACTGATAGTTTTTGTTTGTCTTTTAAAGATTGGGCAATCTGTTCTTCACAAAAAGCTTACAGGTCTTCAGTGATTCGGGTAAAGAAGAAAAGAGAAAAGGAAGTGAGAGAATGAAAGAGGGCACCAAGAAATACGGCAGGCATCAGGGCCTGTGAGAAAGTTCCAGTGGCAGAGTGGCCAGGGGACACCTGTAGGCAGAAAGGTGCCAACACTCAATGTAAATCGTCCCTAGTGCTATGATAGGAATCCTCTACATTGCCCAAAATCTTCAGTAAAGTCTGCAACACACATGTCTGCCAATGTGTTTAGAAAATATCAAAGTAACTGGCTTTATTCAAGCTTAGAATGGCCTGGAGCAGATAGAAAAAAGGAAGTTGAAGAGATGAGACAGGAGGGGAAATGAGAGCGTTCCCACCATCCCCATTACCAATCCACTCCTTTATTTTTTTTTAATCAGAGTCTCACTCTGTTGCCCAGGTTGGAGTGCAGTGGCACGCTCACAGTCACCACAGCTTCCACCTGCTGGGCTCCGGCAATCCTTCCACCTCAGCCTTCCAAGTAGCTGGAACTACAAGGCACATGCTACCGCGCCCGGTTAATTTGATGATTTGTTGTAGAGACGAGGTCTCACCAAATTGCCCATGTTGGTCTCAAACCCCTGAGCTCAGGCAACCCTCTTGTCTAGGTCTCTCAAAGTGCTGGGATTACAGGCTTGAACCATTAATCCAATCCTTAGATATATTTGCAGAAGTAATAAGAATGTGAGACAGAATGACTTCTTACTTAATATCTTACAGAAAAGATGGTCCCCCCTTCCTCTGTCAAATCATGTACATATTCACTTAAAAGGAAACTTTTGCATACAACTTCAGAGGCTTTATTTACCTCCTAAACTAAGCATTGCAATTTTATTGTGCGTGCTTTTAAAAGCGTGCTATATTCCATGCCCCAGATCAATTTAAAAAAAAAAAAAACTTGCTATATTTTTGGGAAACATGGCACCCTGATATTTTTGCCCTTAAGTCAAGCTATCAATCTGTGTTGTTCCTATGAGCTAACTCCCAAAATATACACCAAGTAACAAACCAATCTTTTTTAAAAACTGCTTTTTAAATCCTTTTTGCTGTCGGTTCTAGAATTTTGTTTAAATATCTCTGAGCATTAATGAATAGCAGTATTTTTTGAATTCTAGTCAGTAGTTCAGAAAAATTTGGAATTTATCCTCACCCTCAGTCTGAGAATGGTATAACAATAGATGAAGTTCTCTTACGTAGGTTTCAAGATTTGGGGGTCCTGCCCCTCAAGCAGTTCTACCACTGCTTATGGAATCTGGAGCACATCATTTAGTCTCTTTGGGTTCTACCTCATTTATGCAGTGAGAAAGTTCAACAAGTAGCCTTAATAGATCCTCAAGCGCTAACATTTTATGTCCCCTAACATAAAATAGCATTAGAATAGATAAATAGTCCTCCTTCTGATGATAAATTTCCCAAAGCGGAGGTTGTTCCTAGCGCTTCTGTGGTCCCTATTTTTTAAATGTATATGCAATAAAATGCACTCTAGTGACTTATTCATTATGCCTAAGGATATTCAAATCGACCCTTTTCAAGTATTATATATTATTGGATCACAGTGCCATATGATGGAAAAGTGGATCACATGAATGTACCAGTTGAGGAGCGACGAGTTATCAGGATGACTATTTTTCACGCATATGTTTCTTACCTTCCCTGTATACCGAAGGAAGTTCAGATTGTTTCCCTGTAAGTCCAGGACCATGGGGAGTCAGGAGGGGGTGGCGCTGAGCTTGTCAGAAACTGAAATGTCAGACCCCCAAAACTATGTCTTCTTTAGTCCTATAAAATGTGAAGTAAAATCCTAAGTGCTTCTTAATAGGTGATATATAGGTGACATAATCGGTCTTCTCTTGATAGGCTTTTAGATTGCTTCTAATATTTTTAATATAATAAGTATTTCAATGGTCATTCTTGAATAAATGCCTTCTTGAATACATTTGAATAGGTGTACATAATATGTATCTGACCTTCAGTTGTTGGTCATAATATCAAGATTTGTGAGACCTTTAATCAAATCACAAGTTACTACCCAGAAAGTGGGACACATTGGATTACGACCAAGTCCAGCCATTCTTCTTGTCTGCCAAATGGCCTTTGAAGTTGTGACCAAAGAGTAAGAGGAAGTCATGAGAAAGCATACAGATGCAATTGATATTATTTCGATATCTAGAAGTCTAGAAGTATATTTAAAGAATGCAAGGTCCTATCAAGTTTGATGACCTTTGGAAGTAGATGGAGAAAAGCAATTTCTGTCCTAAAAGAAAAGCTAAATCTGTCAGGTGGTCAGCCTGGATGGGAGACTTGATGAAGCCCTTCAGCTGACCATGGACATTGGCTACAGGGGGAAATAGACTAAAAGACCAGCATCCAAATTAGGAAGTCTCCTTATAGACTCTTAAAGAGGGCTCATATGCTTTACGAGGATTTAGTGAATGTGCTGACCTAAATCTCTAGTTGTTATGCAATCTCAAGCAAGCTGAGAAGGCAATGCCAAAAATGATGTCAGATGGCATAATTTCTTTAGTAGCTAAACATCAACCCTAGAAAAAATTAGAGTTAAGTATAGAAATGTTTAAGAGAATCAACACAATCTTATTAATGTTTTTGGTTAAGTGATATTTCCATATTTGGTTATTATAAAACATTTGTAATGTGCAGGAATTTGGCATATTAAAATGAGAGATGAGCTGGGTAATTACAATTTGGAATGCATAGTGAAGTAATTGATATAGGCTTGTGATTTTAACTTGGATACAATATTTATAAAAGCTTTGGCATATGAAAGGATTAAGCGTCACTATATTTATGTGCTTCTTTAAAAGATTTTTAAAAATATTAAGTACTTGGGATTTTTAAAAATATTAAGTACTTCATACATTTAGAAAGGTCATGTATATTAAATTTACACAATTAGTTAAAAAATATATAAGAAAATTTAGTTACTAAGTGCGTAAATGTTATTATACACATTGAAAATTTCCCTAAGAATAGTTCCCAAGATGATTTAAAATTATTTAGATTTACAAATAGAATAGTAAGATTCTATTATTATTATACTAGTAAGTAAACTGGATTTTAAATCATAAGATAGAAGTAGGTTTTTGGATTTTTAACTTTAATACATTGCTTGCTAAATTTTTAAGCAAAGTAAGCCTCTGAATAATCTTTTCTGCATACAAAAGTCACTTTTAGGATAAAAATGTTCACATTTACTAACTGCTACTTGCAGTACCCTCCTATCAACTGCATAGAGCTAAGAAATAAATGTTTTCCATGGACTGCTACATATAAATAAGAACAATTCATATGAAAAATGGACTATTTGGTAAAAAAAAAAAAAAGTAAAAAGCCCCCAAATTATGAAGATGTACTTAACTCATAGTTGTTTTTGTTTTTTTTTTTTGAGTTGGAGTCTCACTGTCGCCCAGACTGGAGTGCAGTGGCCGCTCCCGGCCACCGCAGCCTCGACCTGCTAGGCTCCGGCGATAGTAGCTGGAACTACAGGCGCGCGCTACCACGCCCGGCTAATTTTTTTTTTTTTTTTTTTTTGATTTATTGTAGAGATGAGGTCTCGCCAAGTTGCCCAGGCGGGTCTTGAACCCGCGGGCTCAGGCAATCCACTCACCTCGGCCTCCCAAAGGCGCGGGATTACAGGCTGAGCCACCGAGCCCGGCTAACTCATAGTTTTTAAAAGGCAAAGGCTCAAAGCGATCCCTTCCAGTGTCAGTTGGTGAAAGAGTATTCTCATATGTAGATAAGAATGTAAACCAGATCTACCTTCTTAGAGGACAATTAGTTAAAAAAAAACTACCCAGTTTTTAAATGCATATATTCTTGGACTTGATATTTTTTACTTCTGGGAATTTACCATATTTGTGTCATATGTGTATTTTATCCTGCACATATTTGAATGTGTTCACAAAGGCATTTATCCAAGAATGTTCACTACAGCATTGTCTGTATGAAAAAATTGGAAATAATCTAAATGACTATCAACAGAGGAGAGGTTAAAAAAAAAGACTATTATATGCATGCGTTTGGCTTATGCAGTACAGCCGTGAGAAAGAACAAAGTAGCTCTTTGTGTGTTGACATTAAAAAGTTTAAATTATATTAATGAACAAATAAATAAAGCCAAGTACAGAGCAGTTTTTTAATATATTTCCAATGTATACTGGAAAAAATATGTTTGGGTGTGTACACAAATGCACATACATATATACATAGAAAATTCCTGGAAGAATATAAACTCACAGATGACTTTTCAAGGTGGTTAACTATAAAGAAGGTGTATTAGTTTGTGAGAGCTACTGTAAAAAGTACCACGAACCGGCTGGCTTAAAATAATAGAAATGTATTATCTCACAATGCTAGAGTCTACAAGTAAGAAATCAAGATGTTGGCCAATTAGGTCCTTCTGAGGACAGAAAGGGAGAATCTATTCCATGTCTCTCTTCTAGCTTCTGGTAACAGCTGGCAACTCTTGGCATCCCTTGGCTTATAGAAGCATCATTCCAATCTCTGCCTCCGTCTTCACATGGCCTTTTTCCTGTGTCTTTGTGTCTTTACATGATGGTCTTCTTACAAGTACAACAATTATACTGAATTAGAAACCCACCCTACTCCAGCATGGCTTCATCTTAACTAATGATGTCTGCAGCAATCTTATTTCTAAATATAGTCATGCTCTTAGGTACTTGGGGTTACGACTTCAGCATCTCTTTTTTAAGGACCACATTCAACTCATAACAAAAGAGTATAGCCATTCTAAGCTTGGAGGAAAACCTAAAAATCAATTAATAAGAAAAGACTACTAGTTAAGTAGTCCAGGCATGATTAAGTGTTATTTATGGTCCTGATACTTTCTAATATAAACATTGGAAGAACAAATACCATGCTGTATAAACTGATTGTCCAAAACTCAACATTCGGCATTCAATTAATTTTTAACGATGTTTCTCTCTCCCATACAGAAGACTTCCTTTTGGTTCAAAACAGTCTGAAGTTAAAACCCAATTTCCCTCAAGTGATATTTTTGTTTCACGAAGTCCCTTAGCTGGAAGGGCCCATGGAGAGCTTTTAGTATGTGCCTTCAGTATTTTGACTGTATCTTCAACAAGAGGCTCAGTCTTTACTTGAACACCTCTAAAAGTGAAAAATCCACTGCTCCCTGAAGCAACTCTTTCTATGACAGGATAGTCTTGATGATTAGAAAGAAAATACTGAGCTGAATTCTGCCTCCCTAAAATTTTCACCAATTTGTCTTTGGTCTGCTATCTGTCTCACAAAATTATATATGTGTTACATATACATGAGGGGGGATCCCCAAAAAACCAGAACATATTTATTACAAATTATGTAGTTATTCCAACATGTTTAAATTTCAGTTGCTTTTAAGGTACTCTCTGTTTGATACAAGACACCTATTGAGGCGCTTTGTCCACTGCTTAAAACAGTTTTTGAACTCGTTCATTTTGATACCTTTTAGTGCTTCTGCTGTTTTTTGTTTCACCTTTTCTACATCAGCAAAATGTTTCCCTTTGAAGACTTTTTTCATCCAGGAAACAACAAAAAAAAATTGCTCAGCACAAGATCAGGTGAATAGGGAGTGTGAAACACAGGGGTCATGCTGGTTTTGGTCAAAAACTGCTGAACACTCAGCATAGTGTGGGCAGATGCGCTTGTAAATCACCCATCATGAAATGGGGAAACACACTGAAAAAAATCTCAAAAAAAAAAAAATTCATCGAAGCCAAATGCAGTCTCTCACAACAATGCTAGCTGGTACACTGATGTTGATAGGTTCCTAGAACACTTACTTAGTGGGGGATGCCTGTACTATAATACAATGGGCCCACCCTCCAAAAGATAATTCTGTTTTTTTGGAGGTTCTCCCTCTTATTTATACAATATGTATATAAAACAAATAAACATAGTTTATGTATATATATACACATATATGTGTATATACATATACATGTGTGTGTGTGTGTGTGTGTGTGTGTGTGTGTGTGTGTGTGTGTTACATAAACCTTAATACAAAGTCTCAAACATTTGGGGGCACCTTTTGTGTTCTATGTCTTATCTGGGTGGCAATTATAACCCAACTTCTTCTCAGAGGTGAATATCAAAAATCAAAATTATAAGTATAATAACTAGATAAGGAAAAAGTAGTGAAGCCTGAATGAAAGCATCAGATGGCACAATCTTTGAGCAATAATAATCAGCTGTCAAAAAACTAATAAGTGGCCATATTCTCATGGACATTGACAAATATTTGGGGCCTTACAAATATATTTGTCACCAGAAAATGCTCATTATGTAATTTGATCAACATTTTTATAATACTCAATATAAATATAAGTTTAACTTTTATTTTCTTTGAAACAAGTTCCTCTTATTTCCAGAATGTAATATTTCCGAATGAGGTATATTCTTCTAGGAAGAATGTTGAAAACAAGAAAGTCATTTCATGTATATAAGGAAGAACTGAAAGCCTGGAAAATAATAAGGAAAATTGTGTAGGAATTTTGCCCAGTAAATCTTTTTGAAAACTTAAATGCTCCAGGCAGCTTGAACAAAGGCGTAGATTCTATGTGTGAAAAAGTTCCATAAAATTGTGACAAATTGTTCCATTCACAGTTACTATGCCAATTTTTGTCACACAGTATGAGAGACATTAATAAATATATGTCAGTCTGTCATTTCTTCACAAACACTCCCTTCAGCCAAATAAATAGGCTTGTTTGAGGCTACAATGACCATTTTTGTCTAAGAAACACTCACTCAGTTTGTAGATACATGTTTGCTTGAAGCACCAGTTCACACAAAACTCTATACCTGGGAAAATGCAACAATGATGCCTCTTTGGAAATATGAAACATCTCTAGAACTCTCAGAAATGCTGCTGGAAGGGACAATCATGAGTCATTTGAACTTTCAGCAACTGTCAATCTGAGTGTATACTGTCTAATAAAGATGAAATTCTAAGAAGACAAAATGAGCTCAGCACCAAAGTAACTTTGCCACCCAGTTGTGCAGTGAGGTGGCTCAGAAAAGTGAAGGTCCAAATTGACCTCATTTCCTTTTTTTCCAGACGTTATAAAGAAGAATATTTCTTTATTACCACTATAATGTAAATGAAACTTTCCATGATAGCTAAGGCCTGGAAATAATTCACAGTAAGGATGGGGAAAACGTATTACTTAAAATATAAGAATTCTACCTTGACAACAATATCCATGACTGGCTTATGATAAAAACTAATGGCTAGACAATCTGTGAGCACATTAATGATATAACTGAAGAAGCAATGCTCAGTCATGGGCTTCTTCCAATGTACTTAAATGGGATTTTCTTACCAAGAAACAGTTCATTCACTTCCTGGCAGTTAGCAGCTTATTGCCAAAGATCAGTTTACTCAGCATTAGAAAGAGACATTATTATCTAGCCATTTCTAGAATTCATGCTTGAAAACTGGTTTGTAGTTTACTTCTCCATTTTCAAAATAATTTTTATAGTGACGTATGGCCTCCATTTAGAACTTAACAAAACCCAGGGAAAATGAAAAATTAAGAAAATTATTAGAAATCTTTTGTTTTGTTTCTTTTTTTTGAGTTGGAGTCTTACTCTATCGTCCAGGCTGGAGTGCAGTGGCACACTTACAGCCACTGCAGCCTCAACCTGCTGGGCTCAGGCAATCCTTCCACCTCAGCCTTCCAAGTAGCTGGAACTACAGGTGCATGCCACCACACCCAGCTACTTTATTAGAAATCTTAATGAAAGTGTGGTAAAAGTAGGAGTATCTGTGATCAGTATATAGATTAAATTATATTTTGAGTTGAGCCTTTTGCTCATTGTTGTGTTCCACTTAGTAGCAAAAAAGGTCATGGATGAAAGTGTCATTTATCTGGAGATATATACTATTAATTTGCTCACAAATTGCCAAAACACATTTTTTTAAAGCACAAAATTCTGATATTACTGTAGCCTGCCCTCCCTAATTTTCACTAGTTGTTCAAAGGCAGGGTTTTTTCTTTTTTTTTTTTTTTTCTTCTTCTTCTTCTTCCTTTTGGACTGAACATTCTAATCTTTTTTTGAAAAATACTTTCTAAATATTGTCCCTCACTTGACTGTCACAGCCAGAGTTGGTTTGGAACTGGGTTTTGCAAAATCAGGGGTTTTACCCAATGATGGTTACTTTGGGTTTTGGTTTTGGCGTCGTGGCCTATAGGAATATGGAGGGTTTCCACTTTCCAAGTTTTCTTAACTGACTGGTGACGCATCCTGAAACAAGAATCCCTGTTTTTCTTTTCAATAATTTTTCCCCTTCTGGCAGGGTGGCCTGTGAAACCGAGTTAAAACATGTTATTTCTACACTACCAAACAATGAGTCACACTACCCTTTGCCCTTACCACTTACTTTGTTTTAAACCTGGGTAAGTGTATTGGTGTATGGAGCTTTTTCAGTCTGCAGCCTATCTTACTAATTTGGAAAAGAAACCATGACTTTTCTACACTGCTTTCATTCTCCTTCCACTACTGTTTCATCCTTTCTTTGACATCCCCAAGTTCTTACAGTTCTCACCCCTCACACTCTACATGTCCAACTCAGAATTCTAACTCCATTGTATTTCATCACATACTGAGCATATACGAGGGGAATTCAAATAAACCCAGAATTTATTTATTAGAAAATGTGTATTTATTCTTACATGTTTAAACTTCAGTCACCTTTAAAGTACTCTCCATTTGATGCAATACACCTATCAAGACGTTTTTTCCACTGTTCAAAACAATTCAAAAGCTCAAAACAGCTCAAAAGCTTGTCTATTTTGATGCCTTTTGCTTCTGTCATTTTTTGTTTCACCTATTCCACATCGGCAAAATGTTTCCTTTTGAGGACTTTTTTTGGAAAGTCTTCAAAACAAAAGCCAAACCAAACCAAACCAAAACAACAACAGCAAAAAAATGTTGCTGGGGCAAGATCAGGTGAATACGGAGGGTGGGATAAAGGGGTCATGCAGTTTCTGGTGAAAAACTGCTGAACACTCAGGGTGGTGTGGGCAGGTGTGCTAGTAAATCATGAAACACCCGTCATGAAATGGGCAAATGCATTGAAAGAATCTCAACAACAATAACAACAACAAAAATTCACTGAAACCAAACCCAGCCTCTCACAACAATGCTAGCTGATGCTGAGGGTTTCTAGAATACTTACCCAGTGGGGGAAGCCTGTATTACAAGGGTCCCACCCTCCAAAACATAATTCCATTGGGTGGGGGTTCTCCCTCATGTGTTGTATCTATATTTAACATGTACTATAACTCCTTGACTTCAAGACTTTCTTGATTGCAAGATGCATCATTATTTAATCTACCCAAAGAAAGAATGGAAATGCTGCCAATTAAAATCTATACTCACCACCAAATGTATGATAGATTCTAATTTGAGATATTGAAATGAGAAAAAAAATGTGTTCTGGCAAATGCACAGGGCTCCCTAAGACTGGAGGATGGGAAGAAATGGGGTGAGCTAAGACCAGCTCATGAGTGAACTTGTTGTGTACTGTGCAGGGGAGTTCAGAAATTGAACCAAGGAAGTTCATGAACCAGTGAAGGACTTAACCATAAGTGAGAAGATCAGTTCAATCCTTTATTTAATTTGTTTAACTTGTACTTTGTAAGAATAAAATTAATCATGTTTAACTTAAAAATGTATAAAGGCTTATTATTATGAAAAAACATTAATTTCCTGCTCCAGCCACCTCACCTTCCAACTCTGATCCTACTAAGAGATCATCTTTCATTCTTTCAGTTGTTTCTTCTTGAAGCTACCTCCATATCTATTTTTAAGCTATGCTGCTGGTTCTTCTTGACATAATAAAGCCCTTTAGCTTCTCCTTTGATCAGTTTTAGATCAGAAGTTCAAAGATGCACAAATAAAGTTCGTAGGAATTAGGGCAATAACAGAGCCAATAGTAACGAAAATAAGCTTTCAAAAGTAAAATAAAAGATCACAGACAACTTGGACATTTTGCAACAAATTTCTCAATTTATGTATTATTATTACTATTATTGCAACCCAAAATGAACAAATCAAGGTATGTTGCTCTTTTTTGACCCTTTCCCCGTTTAACCTAAAGATACTCACCAGTGGTGCTTGTGGCTGCAGTGTTTACCCTAAAGGGAAAAAAAATACAAAATATAGTTCTCCTCCTCCTCCTTCCTCTTCTTCCTCTTTTCCCTCTTCTCCCTCTCCTCCTCAGTAGGGTTAGAGGCTAATTCTATTTAGGAATAACTCCAGGAATAGTTTTTATATTTTATTTTCACATTGAAAATCAGTCAGGCCGGGCTCGGTGGCTCAGCCTGTAATCCCACGCTTTGGGAGGCTGAGGTGAGTGGATTGCCTGAGCCCACGGGTTCGAGACCCGCCTGGGCAACTTGGCGAGACCGCATCTCTACAATAAATCAAAAAAAAAAAAAAAAAAAATCAGCCGCGTGCGTGGTAGCGTGCACCTGTAGTTCCAGCTACTCGGAAGGCTGAGGCGGAAGGATCACCGGAGCCCAGCAGGTCGAGGCTGCGGTGGCCGGGAGCGGCCACTGCACTCCAGTCTGGGCGACTGAGTGAGACTCCAACTCAAAAAAGAAAAGAAAAAGAAAATCAGTCAAATTTACTTCAGTCTCAAAGAGCATATTTATATAAAATTAAATGAACATGGCAGCAAGCAGAATTTTTTTTTCCTAAACAGGTAAAGGGGTAATTTACAACTTCAGTTATTATCCAGTGATTTTTTAATTTTTATTTCTGTAGGATTTAACTCTTGCACTCCCATCTGCACCTCTCTCATTTATCCTCTTAGCATTGTTAAAGCACTGTTGTCGGCAGTATAAATAGTGTTCTTTAATGTGTTTAAATGCTCCAGCAGATAAGCCATCTTTATATTTTCTTCTCTTTCCCTGGCCAGTTACCATATTAGAAATACTTTGCCAAATGTGTCTCTTCATTCATTCCCTGGGTTCCTCCCTCAGAGACACCTACATCCTTGTTCTCTAGTATGTGTATGACAGTTGATCTCTAGCCCCTGACACAGGGCTGTCATCCTTCATCCTCTGGATTCTCTCGGTTATTCTCTTGGGTTGAAAACACTCTTCTTGGATCCTGGGTTACCCCTTATTTTGCTGGAGCACATTTTCCTTCCTAAGGAAGTGTGACAAGTGTAAATTTTCTGAATTTTTTTTTAGGGGGGGTTCTAGTATCACTTTGATTAGTCTTAGTGTGGCTCAATTTGTCCAGACTAGTCTCAGTTTGGCTTGGTGTATTAATAGAACTCTATTTTGTAATAATTTGCTCTCATAAGTATGAGAGTTTTGTTTGTTTGTTTGTTTTCTCATTTTTTAACATCTGGTGTTAATGTTTAGAAGTGAAATTGCTAAGTTTCAGTCTTTGAATGTAATCTCTTTCTCTCTCTGGAAGCATTTTGGATTTTCTCCACAGCTTTGACTTCTGAAATTAAATGAGCTTTGGTGTGAGTCTTTTTCATCCGTTGCACTGAATACTCATTTTTTGCCTTTGCCACAGAAGTCTATCCATCAGTTTTGGTGAATTTTCTTGCAAACTTTGAAAATTTCTTCCTGTAGCATCTCTTTCTGAAACCCCCACTTATGAGATGTTAGACTCCTTAGACTGATCTTTCATGATTTATATCTTATTCAAATTTTCCATCTCTTCATCTTTGATCCCACTTCTGGGAACAGACCGTAGAATTTATTATCCAACCCTACTATTCATTTTTTATAGAGGGAAGAGCACTGCCATATTTTTCATCTATTTTCACAACAGTCTATTATTGTTTATGGACTTAAAAGCCTTTCAAATCTCCCCAAGACTATTATAAACAGTTTTAGTATTTGTATGATCCCTGTGCTATATTTGTTTTCTACTCGTCCCTTATTTTCAACTTGTCTGCTTTGGTCTCTCTCTTCCATGGTGAGGGTTTCCCTTCACTTTCTGGTGATTCAAGGTTGTCATTCATATTGAAGTGTGGAGCTTTGGAACCTGGGTGGAAGCTCTATGCATATGGCCAGGGTTAGCTGACTTCCTTTCTGAGAGATCCTGTAGAGAATTGGCTATTCCAAAAGAAGTTCCTTGATCACTAGTATGTAGGGGTCTTTCTTCTGGGTGATTCAGTTTTTCTAGAGAAGTAACCTTCCTATCTTTTGTCTTGGGGGCAGCTTCCTGGCTGTAGTATTCTGTGCATGGGAAGGAAAATGGAATGGCGACAGGAGAAATCAAACTGTTCTAACATTTTGGGAGGCCGAGGCAAGTGGATTGCCTGAACCCATGGGTTCGAGACCAGCCCAGGCAACTTGGCAAGACCTCGTCTCTACAATAAATAAATAAAAAAAATTAGCCAAGCGTACACCTGTAGTTCCAGCTACTTGGAAGGCTGAGGCAGAAGGATAGCCAGAGCCCAGAAGGTCAACTCTGGGATGGCCGTGAGCATGCCACTGCACTCCAGCCTGGGCGACAGAGTGAGACTCTAACTCAAAAAAAAAAAAAAACCTATTCTAGCATTTTCTAGTGAAAGCAGACTTCTATTAGTTCCCCTGTAGTGCGCCTTGCATCTTACCTTCATCCTCCACTATGCTTAGTGTTTTTTAATTACCAACCCTCACTCAATGTCTGTAACTAATAAATAAAGGTCTTGTCTTCTGTGGTAATGATGAGAAAAGTGGGGAATACTGTAGTCACTAGTATTCTGTTCATGATGGTCACTGGGGAATTGGAAGGACCTAGTTATCAGTGTTCCTTGGGGAGAGGATCAATTAATACAACCTTGCTCTCCACTCGCTAGTCTGTCCCAAGTCTCACTCCTTCATTCACCCACCAGCTACTTCTGTGCTTCTTCTCTGTGAACTGCTTTTTCTATGGTGAGTGCACTCCCTGCATATACATGAGAACTGGATTTTTCTGCCCTAACATATCAATGTCTACACTTTCATCCATGTCTCATCATTCAATGATTTGTTCAAATAGTTTGCCTGCTGAATCACTTCTTCTATTCTGTCTTTTTGGGTTTATAGTCTTTTGTTTCTATAATAGCAGTTTAGTGAGGGCTTGGAGGAGAGAGAGAATAAATATGTGAGTTCTGTCTGCCTTCTTTAACTAAATACTGTATTTGCAATTTTGGTTTGCAATGTTTCAGCTTAAGGAATTCCTTTGGCTCATGTATGGAATAAACATATTTTCTAAATTATAAATTAATAAATATTAGAGACATAAAGACATGTATGAGAAACATAAAATATTTGAAGTCATAACTATCCTGAAAAATTGAAATATCAGCCATAGTTCTTAGCTAACACCTGTTCTCTGCTTTCTTTTATCTTTATTATATTTATGACCTTAATCAAATTTTCTAAAGTCATAAGCCAAAATAGTAATATGTCAGAAATACCTGAACCCATTATAACCCTCACCCTCGCTCCCAACTTTCTTACTTGGTTTACCTGATGTACTTTCACCAATAAGTCAATGGATTTATTTATAACATTTTAGACTTAGACAAATGTTTATTCTAAGTAAAGGTCAGCTTTTCCACTCTTAGCTCAGAAGGAAATATGCTTTTCCTTTTTCATATTTGGCACAGCACAAGTGAGCTGACAACCAAGGTTTTCAAAATCTTCACTTTGTGGTAGGCTCAGTAAATTAAGTCCAACGCTCACTGTTCTTTTGCTAGATTGAATTCCTCCCTTTTCCTTAAAAACTTCTCAACAAATGCATTCTAAATGGGGCACACCTGAAAAGATTCTAAAACACCCAAAATTCTGAAATATAATGTATGTGTCCTCCTCAAGGAAGGAACATACTTCACTTAAAATGTCTTGATAAGCATTTGGAGTGGACAACAAAAACCTGAGGGCATGAGGTGAAAGTAATAAAGAAATGTCAGTATATTACCAGAAGGATTTGGCAGCTGACAGAGACCGGAGGGAACAAACAGAAGAGAGAATGAGAAAAGGGAGTGACTGGGCAGGCAAGCAAAGAATAAGACTTTTAATTATAGAAGTATCTAATATTAAAATATGTGTCAGTCATGTGTCACTTAACGAGAATATGTTCTGAGAAATGTGTAATTGGTGATTTTGTCGTATGAACATCCTAGAATGTACCTGCACAAACCTAGATGGTGCAGTCTACTGCACCCTTAGGCTATGTAGTATTGCCTATTGTTCCTAGGCTACAAACCTGTCCGGCATGTTACCATACTGAATACTGCAAGCAATTGAACAAAATAGTAAGTATTTGTGTATCTAAACATAGAAAAGATACCACAATAGCTCCACTATCACTAGGTGATAGGAATTTTTCTGCTCCATTATAATCTCATGGGACCACTATGGTATATGTGGTCCATTGTTGACCAAATCATTGTTATTCAGTGCATGACTGTATGTCAAAATAAATATATATGTATTTTAATATATATTAAACTAGCCGGGCACGGGCTCACGCCTATAATCCCAGCACTTTGAGAGGCTGAAGCGAGAGGATTGACTGAGCCCAGGAGCTTGAGACCAGCCTGGGCAACATGGTGAGACCTCGTCTCTACAATAAATCAAAAAATTAGTCGGGCATAGTGGCGCATGCCTGTAGTTCCAGCTACTTGGAAGTTTGAGACAGAAGGATCGCCTGAGCCCTGCAGGTTGAGGCTATAGTGACCATGAGCAGCATGCCACTGCACTCCAGCCTGGGCAACAGAGACTGATTAAGGTAAAAAAATATATATATTATATATATATGTATATATATATAAAAAACTATATAATATAAATATAATAAATTCATATATATATATATATGTCAAAATAAATTTCATTCCTTTCCACACACCTTCAGAAAAGACTGCTGCAAGCACACAGGTCTTGGTTTAGAAAGGTTTCATGTGGGCATAGAGTGAACTGATCAAGGAAGGGTATTGAGTTTGACATGGTATAAAACAGACATGACAGGCAAGGAACAACACAGTGAACCATGAACTGAAATAAATAATCAGTAGAAGCAAGAACTCCAAGCCAGCAGTGGCCAGGAAAACGGTAAATCATCTCTCCTCAAGAATCCTCAGAGAGACAGGAAGGAACTCAAGGTTCCCACTCAGAGTATATCAGCTGACATCTGGGTGAGTTTTATGCAAGATCTTTGAGCCTAAAAAAAAAAAAATGCAAGCAAAGTCTGTAGCTGACTAAAAGAGACCGATTTCTATAATTATTACATAAATATTTTATACATATAATTATTTTAGAATTTCATGAGGACCAACTAGAAAAAATATTCAACTTAAGAACACAATAGCATGCCCACATCGTTTTTGCTGAATGTCTTCTAGGGAAAGTTGAATAACTTTTTCAGCAGAGAGAAAGTACAGATGGGAGGGAGGCTGGACTAGGTAAGCCCCAGAGTTCTTTAGGATCATGAGAGGCTGTGGTTCTAAGAGCTATGCAGACTCAACACCATTTCAATTTTCCCCAAAAGTAATTAAACTGATTTAGTGTACAATGCCTCAAAGCTCTCTTAGCAAAGTTCAGTAACACATGGTTGTCCTTATTCCTGTTCAAGTCAGTGATGGGGAAATGGAAGTCTTGCAAAAACTATTCCAGTATTTCCTGTTGGATAAACTGTCATTCTCGAAAAACACCAAAAGGAGAAGTGAAGCGAATAAACAGTGGAAAAGCTTCCAAAACCAAGACAGTGTGTGCCAGTTTGGAAGAGCAGGGTCTGCCTTTTACACAGAAGTTTCCTCCTGGTCAGGACTGGATTTTCCTTCCTGAAAAAGGTCTGAATGTTAAATCATTACATGTATTTGTGATATTTTCTCATAAACATCCTCTGGGGACTTACATTTTAATTCAAGATGCGGGCTTTATTTTAGGGATAAATCAGTAAAAAGGGTCCACACTAACCTGTCATTTTCCTCTTCTATTTTGAAGTTCTTCTTATGGGAGTTAACTTCTCCCAAAAAAAGCATTTGGAAAATTCCTGGTTAGGCCACTTGCTTGTTTTGTGAATGACGTTTGTGGTCAGCTATAACATATATAGCATGCCTTCTTATTGCTGCCTTTTTTAATGCATGTTTTTGTTATTTTGGCATTTTTATGGAAGTGATTAAATATTATTTGGTTCCAAGCTGGTGTAGAAGCTATGGAAATGGAGAAAATATTCTCTAGCTGAAACTCAACAAACACGTAACACACATACACACTTATGCATACAACATTCCTAAAATATGTCCAGATATGTTTTTGTTTAACTCGGCTCTTTTTTTTCTTTTCTTATCTTTTTTTACTTTTCTTTTCCTTCTCCTTCTGTCTCTCTCTCTCTCTTTTTCTTCTGAGAGCATGGAGGAAGGGAAATGAAAGAAAATATGATTTCCATTTCATTTTAGACTTATTTCTAATAGAGGCTGCATTGTTTGGATGACCAAGCCTCCTGCTTTTACCCTGAGTTAAATGTTGCAGAAATGTTTTTTCAATCTTATTCAGAATGACTGAAATATTTTTGCAGGGTGTCACTTTCCAAGCCATCATTAATGTTTACAGTTTTAATAGCAAGTTGCATTGCTATGGTAACTTTTGTAGGAATATTCTTTTCCTACCTGCCTCACCTCCCCAAAACACATAAAGCTAAAGAGAAAATAAATCCTGGCGTTTACCCCCAATATTCCCGATACACTGATAGCATTCAGTAAGTTCCAAAAGTGCCCCTAAAAAGCAAAATGTTTCTTATTTTATTACATCAATTTTATATAGTGTTGTATGATAAAAATTAACAATTTTAAGAGAAACTCTGTTTTTCATTATTAGAAAGTTCAACTTCTGTTGACACTCAAAGAGAGGAGAGTATGAAAGAGTAAAATTGGGACTCATGCCAGAATACATTTTTATGAGGAATTCTACAACTGTTAAAAGAGAAAAAAGTCTATTCAATAATCCATATCTGCCGGTAGATTTAACAAGAGAAAAAAAAAAATCTATTCCATTTAAATACTTCCTAGAAGTTTTAATTGGAATACCTGGCTTCATTGCTATATAACCCAGTAGTTGAGTCTGCATAATATTTATACTCAAATTGAAGGAAAGTTATATGTGGATACATTTTTAAATACACTGTTTATATCTTGTATTATTATAATAATGATTTATTAAAAGCATATTCAGAACACTTTTTTTAAACCTATCTATATTATTTAGTTGCTAGGATACATAAGCAAATCATCTAATATCATTATTATTAAATAGGTCGTAAGTCAGGCATGGTGGCTCGTGCCTGTAATCCCAGCACTTTGAGAGGCTGAGGCGAGAAGATTACCTGAGACCATGGGTTCAAGACCCACCTAGGTAACATGGCAAGACCTTGTATCTAAAATAAATAAAAAACACTTAGCCGAGCATTGTGGCGCACTCCTGTTGTTCCAGCTACCTGGAAGGCTGAGTGAGGCAGAAGGATTGCCTGAGCCCAGCAGGTCTAGGCTGCGGTGGCCATGAGCATGCCACTACACTCCCACCTGGGTGATGAGTGAGACTCCAACTCAAAATAAATAAATACATAAATAAAATAAACAGGTCACAATCTACTTTCAGTTTCACAATGCCAGTAGCTACTTTGGAAGTGTGTTCATTTCAACTCTGTAGGCATACTGTATACTCAATGCAAATAACATCTTCTCTACCTGGTCTTTCATTTGCAATTTGGAGTAGGACTAAGAAACATAAACTTAGCTAATACACACCCTAAAAAATAAGATGATCTCTGACTCAGAGCATTGTTGAATTATTTTCAGTTTAAAACCATTTATGATTTACATAAATCAATTGAAAGCAAAAACATAGGTTTAGCTCTCCTCTTCACAACAAGAAGGTGTAATGATAGCTGTTTTTAAAAATAGAGATATTTTAAGAACACTTCTGTCATGAATTGATTTTATCTCTTTTATCATAATGCTCAGGACAGATGTTGTTCAAATTAGAAGAATGCCTTCCGGCAAGGTGGCTCACGCTTGTCATCCCCTCACTTTGGGAGGCCAAGGCGAGATGATTGCCTGAACCTAGGAGTCCGAGACCAGCCTGGGCAACATGACAAGACTTTGTCTCTACAATAAATTAACAACTCAGTCAGGTGTAGTGGTACAGTCCTGTAGACTTAGCTATTTGGAAAGCAGAGGCGGCAGGATCACCTGAGCCAGCAGGTTGAGGCTGCAATGCAGTAGCCGTGATCGTGCCAGCCTGGACAACAGAGTGAGACTCCAATTCAAAAAAAAAAAAAAAAAAGAGTACCACACATCTTTCTAGTGTGTCCTCCAAATTTGACATTTGGGAAATTAGTCATCTGCCACAGGACATAATGTTTGTGCCAGTATTGGACACCTGGTCACTTATATACCAATCTGGTATGCTCTCTATTAGACAGGAAAAAGTATCTTTTTTTTCCCCAACTTTAGAAATATCCAGCTTTAGGCTTTCTTGTTATGGATAAATTATTCTCCGATTTTGTTTCCCCATTAGCATTTGTGTGTGTGTTTTTTTGAGATGGAGTCTCTGTCGCCCAGACTGGAGTACAGTGACATGCCTCACCACAGCCTCGACAGATCACCACAGCCTCGACCTGCTGGGCTCAGGCAATCCTTCTGCCTCAGCCTTCCAAGTAGCTGGAACTACAGGCATGCACCACTACGCCTGGCTAATTTTTCTTGATTTATTATAGAGACGAGGTCTCACCAAGTTGTCCAGGCTGGTCTGGAACCCCTGGGCTCAGGCAATCCTCGCCACTGTCTCCCAAAGTGCTGGGATTCCAGGCATGAGCCACCCGTGCCCAGCCACATTTGTGTTCTTTAGAGTATCCTTTATTATAGTTTAAGACAATCCATTCAGTTCAATGACAAGTATCCTTACTTACTTCTTTAGCTGGCACAATATTTTTATTGTTTTAAAAGTCCTTGGCTGGGCGCGGTGGCTCAAGCCTGGAATCCCAGCACTTTGAAACTCTGAGACGAGAGAATTGCCTGAGCCAAGGGATTCGAGAGCAGCCTGGGCAACTTGGTGAGACCTCGTCTCTACAATATATCAAAAAATTAGCCAGGTGTGGTGGTGCACTCCTGTAGTTCTGGCTACTTGAAAGGCTGAGGTGGAAGGATCGCCTGAACCCAGCAGGTAGACGCCAGGGTGACCGTGAGCGTGCCACTACACTCCAGTCAGGGTGACAGTGTGAGACTTTGACTCAAAAAAAAAAAAAATCCTTATTATATGTATTATTTTTTGTTGTTGTTCAGGCTTACATAGTAGTTCAGCCTGGTGACTATTCAATAAAAATAAATAGTACAAATTCTCCAAAAAAGATTATTTCAGCCCAAAATGTTTCCCAATCCAAAAGCTAAGTTTTTTTTATTAGGTTCATATCAGGTTTCATTTTTTTGTAAACAGCACTTGCTTGCCAGCCCTACATCTCTATTCCCTCACGTTTTTTCTTTGTTTGCATTGAAAGCTATATCTCAGTTTGGCTTAGAAATGCTATAACTGGTGGGAATTCCTCGGCTAAAAAGAACCAGATGGCCACGAAAAGATGTTAATGTTCCCCTTCACATCTCCTCTGGGCAATCCTTCTTCACAGGGCACAGGTGTGAGAGACTTACACTAATCCAAATAACAAAGGACAGTTGTCCTATCTTGATGGCAGGCATAAGCCAGAAGGATCCTACCGTTATGTAGCAAGAAATCAACTTGTTTGGGAAGAGAAGGTTCTAAAGAGAAAAGATGAGGACTAAGTTACACCATATATTACATATGGTACCCAAATAATTTTCAGAACTAATTAAAATATTTTAGGCAAAATAGAAATAGAAAACACTTACCATTTTAAGTTATAATGCTTAGAGATACTTGGAGATTAAAAGGTGTATGCATCTGGGGAGGGGCATTAAAATAAACTAAATCCTTGCCGGGCGCAGTGGTTCACATCTATAATCCCAGCACTTTGGGAGGCCGAGGTGAGAGAGGTGCCTGAGCCCACGGGTTTGAGACCAGCCTGGGCAACTTGGCAAGACCTCATCTCTACAATAAATTAAAAAATTAGCCGGACATGGTGGCACGTGCCTATAGTCCCAGTTACTTGGAAGGCTGAGGTGGAAGGATCACCTGAGCCCAGCTGGTCAAGTCTGTGGTAGCTGTGAGTGTGCCATTGTACTCCAGCCTGGGCAACAGAGTGAGACCCCAACTCAAATAAAATAAAAAAAATAAAATAAAAATCCAAAGCATCCATGCTAATAGAGGCATGGAAAGTTTAAAAACTCTAATATTAAAAACCTCTAGTATCTATATCCTTCTTTCTTCTCCTTTATCAATATTTCAGAAATCATATAGAATAGTTGAAAAGTCACTGAGCAGAGTAATAAAAGTTAAGAGAATTGGTTTGAATTTTGATAACTTTCCCAGCAGTCAATATGCACTTGAAGGAGTTCCTCACTTCTCTGAGATCCAATTTTATCATCTTTAAACCGGAAGCAATGAGAATAGCCTCACTTACAAATAGATACAAGGATCGAATGAGAATATTCTTTTTTTTTTTTTTTTTTTTTTTGAGTTGGAGTCTCACTCTGTCGCCCAGACTGGAGTGCAGTGGCCGCTCCCGGCCACCGCAGCCTCGACCTGCTGGGATCCGGCGATCCTTCCACCTCAGCCTTCCAAGTAGCTGGAACTACAGGCGCGCGCTACCACGCCCGGCTGATTTTTTGATTTATTGTAGAGATGAGGTCTCGCTTGCCCAGGCGGGTCTCGAAACCGCGGACTCAGGCAATCCACTCACCTCAGCCTCCCAAAGGCGTGGGATTACAGGCTGAGCTACCGAGCCCGGCTTGCTATCATTTTTCATTTGGCTTCTGTGTCTACACTTGGCCCCACAATTCGTTATCACTCA
This sequence comes from Tarsius wallacei, assembly GCA_963574415.1. NCBI lineage: Eukaryota > Metazoa > Chordata > Mammalia > Primates > Tarsiidae > Tarsius > Tarsius wallacei. The sequence goes on along the minus strand of CAUYQG010219739.1, from coordinate 4,218 downwards.
GTAATCAGTGATTTTTAAAATTTTTAAATCTCATTTTATCTGTCTGTCTGTCTTTCTAGCTAGCTAGCTAGCTAGCTCTTTGAGTCAAGATTTCACTCTGTTTCCCAGGCTGGAGTGCAGTGTCAGGATCATGGCTTATCACAGCCTCGACTTCTCCTGGACTCAGATGATCCTTCTGCCCCAACCTCCCAAGTAGCTAGGACTACATGTGCACAGCACCACATCCAGCTAATTTTTTTTTTATTTGTTTGTAGAGGCAAAGTCTTGCTATGTTGTCCAGGCTGGTTTTGAACCCCTGGGCTCAAGTAGTTTTCCCACCTCAGCCTCTTGAAATGCTGGGATTACAGGTGTGAGCCACCATGCCCAGCCCAGAGTGATTTTTTAAAATGTACATTAGATTATATGACATATTCCAGCTATACACTCAGAATAAGGAACAGTATTAGAATCAAATAATGTTACCAGGTTTTAAAGTACTCCATTGTCTTTATTTTTCCCATTGTACCACCCTTGATGTGAACATTGGTGGACATCAACACCACTGCTTGAGAACTGCTACCTCACACGGTAATTTACACAATAGCTTGTGGTTAGAGTGAATAACCAAGGAGTGGCCTGATGTTCACCTAACTTTACCTTGCCTTTTAAGTTAATCATTCCGCATAATTTGCACTTGATGGGTATGTGGCCATTATAGCTTTCTACCCCTGTGATGGTATCACTCATTCTGACTTATTTCTAGTTATTTATTTGATGACTTTGATTGCCTTGAAGTCTGCCACAAGGATTTCTCTTGTTCTCCATAGCTTTCTGATTATCAAGCTGACTTCAGTCGGTGGTGGCATAAAGAGATGAAAGCGGTGAAGTTTCCATCCCAAGGAACAGTGTTTGATTATTATGTGGACCACAAGACTAAGAAATTCTTGCCCTGGACTGACAAAATCCCCCAATTTACTATGAATCCGGATGTGCCTCTGCAGGTGGGTGCCTTATCTGAGTGACAGTATACTGGTCTTTTGTCTTTCTTGCCAGGTAGAGAAATTATTGTGCTGATGTGCTCAGCATATGACATACATCACTGGAAGAATGGAATCCAGCTCTAAGAATGCTTAGTGAGGTGACCATTCTATTTCTGCAAACTCTTTTTAAAAAAGACATTTCGACTTAATTCTGTGGTTACAGCTTCCTTGATATTTTTTTCTAGAAACTTCATGAGTTTTGTAAAAATTGAAGGCATATTTCTGTGAGTTCAGTGATTCTTATTTCTGACCTTATTATAAATTTCTTAGCACTTTTCACATATAATTTCTTTCTTTTACCCGCTAGCCATAAAATGAATATGTTTAATCTCCTCAACTCATGTGTTTCAAAGTCACATGGTAGCTGACAGATCCCAATGAATCTTTCTCTTTTTCTTCACTGTTTCTTTTTACAGGTTGCCTGTCTACATTTCTTAGTTGAGTTATTCTTTGATCATCTTATTCTGCCTTGAACTGTTTTCCTTTTCATTCTATTTCTTTCTAAAAATCATATCATTCTGGTTCATTCTGGAGCTTATTACTTCAAGTAGTGCAGTATGAGTAGAATGTAGATGATTTCTACTGCTGCAGCTAGGAGATAGTTAGTGCCATGTGATAGAAATCCCAACACATTAGTTTCCTGGAGCTTCCATAACAAAGTACCACTAACTAGGTGGTCCTCTTCATTCCAGCGGCTAGAGGTCTCCCTTCAAGATATTGGCAACATTGGTTCCTTCTGCGAGATGTGAGGCCCTGTCTCTTATCTTCTGGTGGTGTGGCAGCAATATTGATGTCCCTTGGCTTGTAGCAATGTAGCTCCAATTTTCATATGGTATTTTCCCTGTGTGTGTTTCTACATTCAAATCTCCTTTTTTACAAGGGCACCAGTCATATTGGATTAGGAACCTCCCTCCTTGTAGTTTGCTAGGGCTGCCATGATAAAGTACCACACATTGGGTGGCTTAAACAATAGAAATTTATTTTCTAATGGTTCTGGAGGCTAGAAGTCCAAGATTTGAATGTAGGCAGGTTTTGTTTCTCCTGAGACCTCTCTTCCTGGCTTTCAGATGGCCACTTCTTGCAGTGACCTCACTTAGCCTTCTCTCTGAGTATCTAAATTTCCTCTTCTGGTAAAGACAACAGCCATATTGGATTTTAGCTCACCCTAACAGCCTCAGTTTTAACTTAATCACCTCTTTTAAAAGCCCTATCTCTAAATACAATCACATTCTGAGGTACTGGGGATTAGGTCTTCAAAATATGAACTTTGGGGAAGATACAATTTAGCTCATAACAATCTGCTCTCTGGCTTCCCAAAATTCATATCCCTCTAACGTGTAAAATACATTCACCCCAATTCCAACAGCCTGAAAGTCTTAATTCATTCCAGCATCAACTCTAAGTCCCAAATCTCATCAAAATATCATCTGCATCAAGTGTGGGTTAGGCTTGAGGTACAATACATCCTAAGACAGATTCCTCTCCAGCTGTGAACCTATGAAGCCAGAGAAGGTACCTGCTTGCAAACTACAATGCTGGGACAGGTAGACGATACACATTTTCATTCAAAAAGGGAGAAATCAGATAGAAGAAAGGGGTCACAGGTCCCAAACGAGTTCAACACCTAGCAGAGCAAATTCCATTAGATTGGTAAGGTTTGAGAATAATCCTCTTTGGTTCCATGTCTGGCCTGGTCCCCCTGGGCTGGTGGCCTGGCCTTCTGGGCCACCTAAGGTGGCAGTATTGCCTCTTTAATCCTCAGTGGCAGCCCCATCCCCATGTCTCTAAGCAGTAGCCCTGTTCATGAGGCACTGGTTAGCAGCATCCTGGCCCACTGTTGGAAGACTTGACCCCATCTTCTGAAACCAAAGAGGAGACAGCCTCATCCCCAGGCCTGTGGTGACAGTGGCAGCTCGGCTGATCTCTGAATTGCCTTTTAAGTCACTTTTCCCTTGTCTTAAAGGATAACATTTGTTTGCAGCCAAATGGCTCATTGTCTTGTCCTGTAGAATCCAAGAAGTCCTACAGCCTTTCTTCATTTTGTCCTGTTTCCATCCTCTTTAGCCCGAGCTAGTAGAATTCTGCTGGCATAACCCCATCTCTATTCCTGGCTTCTTCTGAGATGGCCAATTAGATCCAAGAGTTACACCCATACTTTCTTTTTATTTATCTATTTATTTTATTTTTTTATTTTAAAGATGTGGGATACAATTCAGGGTTAGGTATACAAATGTTTATTATGCAGGTACCCTTGTTGATGAAGTGTGCCCTCTCCCTCCCCTGGCAGTTTCCCTCAACTGCCAATCCCACTCTCCCTCCCCTGGCAATTTCCCACTACTGCCAACCCCTTTCTTATAGTATTATGATAATTGTTCAAGGTCTGCTTTGGAAGACAGTATGACGATTTCTGAAAGAACTAGAAATTGACCTTCCGTATGACCTTTCAATCCCCCTATTGGGAATATATCCAGAGGAACTCAAATCATTCTGCAAAAAAGATACCTATACACGCATGTTTGCTGCAGCTCTATTTTCACAATAACATAGAACCAACCATGCTGCCCATTGAAACCGGACTGGATTAAAAAAATGTGGTACATATACACAATGGAATATTATGCAGTCATAAAGAAGGATAAACATATGGCCTTTGCAGTAACTTGGATGGATTTAGAGTCTATCATACTCAGTGATCTATCATGGAAACAAAGAACAGAGTACCATATGTTCTCACTCAAAAGCAGACCTTGAACAATTATCATAATACTATAAGAAAGGGATTGACAGTAGTGGGAAACTGCCAGGGGAAGGGGGTGGAATTGGCAGTTGAGGAAAACTGCTAGGGGAGAGAGGGGCACACCTCATCAACAAGGATACCGACATAATCAACATCTGTATACCTAACCCTGAATTGTACGACACATCTTAATTTTTTTTAAAAAAAGAATATCATTGAGAGTTACTGCCAGAAATCAATCAGAATGTTGACCTGAGCTAAGATTTTTTGATTATCCTGTTTGCAGTTACCATCTGAAGATAAAAAAAAAAAATTAAAATATAAAACTTGATACTATGCTTCTAACACTCAATCCCCAAATGTCCATGACTGTTTGCATTTGAATATTGATGACTCTCCCCTGCCCCCACAATTTAGCATGGAGAATTTGGCCTATTGACACTTTGCACAAGAAAATTAGTT
>CAUYQG010219737.1:0-48944 GCA_963574415.1 Tarsius wallacei | reverse complement strand
AACAAAATCAAAAGATAAACACTCAGTCATGCACATACACATATAAACAGAAAATGATAAATAAAAGAAGAAAGAAACAGAAAAATGAAAGAAAAATAAAAGAAATTTTTTTGGGGGGATGCAGATCAACCCTCATATACACATTCATGCACAAAGGAAAAATATTTTAAAAATAGATGAACTAACAAGCAAACAGTCAAAAATTTTTCTTTTAAATTAAAAAATAATTGAAAATTTAAAAAACAAAACCAAAACCCAACCAACCAACAAACAAAAAATCCTGCCCTCTTGTGGCAGGCTCTGTAATTGTTCCTCTAATCAGGTCTGTCCTGCAGAGCCACCTCTTTCACTCTCTCCTCAGGGAAGGAAGCAGGGAAGGAGGAGGGACAGTGGAGGTGGGTGGGGCTGCAGGCCTCCCCTCCCACTCTTGTATGGTCAGGGAGATCTCTGGGGAGGTACGGGACTGTCTCTTTCCCAGGTATGTACTCTCACTGGGATGCCACAGCCAGGTCTATCCTGGAATGGAGTTCTCCTATTGCAACTGACGTCCAGGCTCCACCTGGGTTTGTCCCTCTCAGTCGTGGCCCAGCTGTGTGGGTCAGACATTCAGAGGATTGCAGGGAAGAAGGGGGTTTGGGTCAGCCCTGGACTCACCACTGATCTCTTTGGAGTTCTTCCTCCTCCTTTCTGGCCACTGCTAGATCAGGGTAGGGGGTGGAGTACCTGGAACTCAGCACTTGTCAGGTCTCTCTGAAGTTTGTGCTCTCAGGATATTCCCTTTGGGCCACGATCAAGCCCTGAACAGTTGATCCGCAAGTCACAGAGAAAGGTTCTGTTTGTCTGTGGCGAGCAAGTCAGAGCACTTTCCTGCCCTGCCTTCAATATGGTGGTGGGGTGCCTCTCTTGTCCTCTTCCCTGGGAACTTGCCTCTGAACTCCGTCCACAGTCCCTTCCAGCACCAGGTGCTGAAGTGTGATGAGAACTTTTAAAAGAAAATTGCATTATCTTTTGATTAACACAAGAGAGAATACTGTCAGTTCCTTTTTTTTTTTTGGTTCAAAATGTGGTTATAAATCTCTTATCCTGACAAACCCTTCTAGTCATAAAAGTATCTTCAACTAATTTTTCCCACCACATGATAGTTTGAGTGGGCACATAGATCAGTGTTGCTCTAGGGAAAAAAACCCCGCCAGTGTGTGGTTCTATACAAACCATCACAAAGAAACAATAAATGCCATGAGGAAATTCTCTTGAAAAGAGAAAAGAAACCCCAAAGTGTACAGCACCTAGTAGGTACTAAGCAAATGCTAACTCCTTTCTCTCACTTGCCTGGCTGCCAGAAACAATTTTTCCTCTCAATATTTATATTGCCCTTTCTTTCCCTTTAGTAAGCAAAACACAAGGATTTAAAAAACTTTTTTGGCTGCTGCTATAAACTGTGTGATGTTTAGCTTCTGCAGAGGTGTGAAGAAGTCCTGCTGCTAAAAGTGGAGTAAGACTTTTTTCCTTGGGTAGAAGCCCAGAAAATGTTAGATAAGCCAAGGTGAAGACTATCCCTGACAAATAATAGCATGGATGCGTGTATGTATGTGTTTATGGGTGCGAATGTGTGTGATAAGGCTTCTGGAACTATTTTGACAAGGAGAAGTAAGGACTGACAGAGAGGAATTAATCCAAAGTGTTAGTATGCAAAATGATTTGACTCACCCCACAAGATCCAACATGTGATTTACCTGCTTTGTATTCTACATAGGCTGAGGTTAGTCATCTTTAAGTTACCTATCTTGGAAATGCATAATCATATTAAAATACGTTTTGGGAGCTGAGCAGACCATGGTAATTTCTGTGGTCAAACCAGAGACCAAGACTGGCTACCTCAGTCTTGCAGAATTTTAAGAACCAAGGATAAGAATAGCAGCTCTTATCCACTGAAATTTAGTGCATCTAGGAGTGCCCATGAGGGAAAACCTCTGTGGTTGGGCAAGCTCCCTATTTAAAAACATGTCCCCCCAATTTCTGTAAACTACATCGTGAAACAAGAATATGATAAAATAAAAGGTTTCAGCAGCTGATGTTCAAGATATAAATCCCTTGCTCACCATAGATTGTTGAAGGTAGTGAGATGCTTAAGGGACTACCCTGAAGTTGACTCTAGATAAAAAGTAAACATTTTGCTTCTCTTTCAACTCCTCCTGGAAAAAACAACCCCCCACCCCAAATCAACAGCAAAAACCTATTTCAAATAGTAGAGACACAAGCTGGACTCTTCTGGCAGGGATGCAGATGAGTGGTCCTAATGAGGGATGTGACAAACTGCTGTTAGCCCTGAATCAAGCCTGCACACCTCACAGCGAAGACCGAGCAGAGGTGGTGGCAGTCGCTGCAGCCATGACGTGGTCTCCGGTTAGCTTGTTACATGATCCTTGTCAGCTTCCCCGGGAAGAGGAAAAACATTTTTTTTCCTCTAATGGCTCAGATTGTCTTCACTACTTACCAGCAGGAGTTTGTGACAACTTTGTTCTCACAGGTTTTAGGGATTTAAAGAGAAACAAAATATTACACATTTCTAACTAGGGCAGGAAGAAGCCAAAATCTACCTCATTAGTGAATGAAAAACAGTGTCCCCTTTGGGCCAGATCAAGAGGTCAATGGGTATATGACTGAAAGGCCTTATTTAGTAACCAAATACCCATTACATGGGTCAAGTCCAAGGCCAGCCTGATGGGTAAGCAACTCCCCATATGGTTTCATTTCAGAGACTGAAATACCACTCCCTTGATCCTCCAAATGCCAAATACAACTCCTATGTGCCCACTGATGCCTGAAATGTCTTTTATAGGAAAATATCTTTCACTTAGGATTCAGTAATAAGGTTCGTAATGAAAGCACATTAGGTGTGACTCAAGAACACACTGAGGTGCGAGTGACTTGAGCCTGGACTCTCTTGAGAGTACGTCTAATGGTTAGGGGAACAAAGAACCTCTGGCTTGGATAAGAAGAAAGAAACAAGGAGAAGAAAAAGAAAAAGAATGGAGAGAAGTCAAGCCAAACCAACTTTATTCATTTGTTGTTCATGTTCAAAGTGTGTGGCACAAAGCAAGTTCTCAATGAATGCTAATTTTTATTTATTTATTATATTTTTTAGAGACAAGGTTTCTCTCTGTCTACTGTGATGGAGTGCAGTAGTGCGATCATAGCTCATTGCAGCTTTGACCTCGTGGACTCAAACCATTCTCCTGCCTTGGCCCCCTGAGTACCTGAGACTACAGGTGGGAGCCACCACACCTGGCTGAGTTTTTGTAGAGACAAGGTCTCGCTATGCTGCCTAGTCTGGTCTTGAACTTCTGGCCTCAAATGATCCTCCTGCCTTGGCCTCCCAAAGTGCTGGGATTAAATAGGCATGAGCCTGTAGGTTTTGGTAGATTTGGATCATTCCATTTTTGAAATAAACCTACAGACTTACTCCACAGTGCCTGGGCATACAGTCGAGGACCATGGAAATTATTTTCATTCCATTTTCTCTGTTCTTTCCTCATCCTAAAACTTTCTTTGTATTACTCCTAGTCTTTTGCTTAAGGAAAGATTCTAAAGGTGCCTTCTCAGGCTTTATGTCAAGAAGAGAGGGGTTGCAATTAGAAGCATATCTAAACCAACTTTTGGTATTTGACCATATACCACATGTCCCTGTCACCTTTGTATAACTCATCTTTCCCAGTGTCATTAGGAAGATCCCTGGTTAATGTCTTTTGAATTATGGGGCTCTGAGACTATAATACCCATCCAAATGGCTCACCTCCAAGCATGTCTCCTCCATGCAGCCTTCCCTGATGGCTCCAGAATATTGCGAATTCTTTATCTGGACTTCTGAAATGGCACCAATTGCTATTACCTCTCACTTGGTGTTCATGTGCACTTTGTCAAACAAACAAAACTTGTTTTATTTTCATATACTTTTATTACTATATATTTATGGCTATCCAGCATTTTCTGTGTGTCTGTTTTTAATCTCTCCAATTAGTTGTAAACTTCTTGTTAGGGTCCACATGGCAAGAAGCCTCTGCGATGATCCCCAGTGATCCCCACATCCTGGGATTCAAGACCTGGTGTAATCTCTTTCCCCTAACTGTATAAGGGGCCTGGTCACTTGATTTTAATAATGGAATAAGGCAAAAGTGTCAAGATGTCACTTCTAAGATCAGGCTACAAAAAGCCCAGGAACCCAGTCCTGCTAGCACTCTCTGGCTCACCCTAGCTTACTCCATGTGATGGAAGCCTTTTGCCAAGTTGTGAGTTGCCTTATGGCAAGAAACTGAAGGAAGCCTTTGGTCAACAGCTAGTGAGAAGTTGAGGCCCTCAATCTATCAGTTTGTAAGGAACTGAACCTTGTCAATAATCACCCCAGTGAGCTTACAAATGGATTCTTCATCTGGTAAGCCTTCAGATGAGAATGCAGCCCCAGTTGACACCTTGAATGCAGCCTTGTGAGAGACCTTGAGGCAGAAGCACCCAGGTGAGCTATGCCTAGATTTCTAATACACAACAACTGTGAGATAATAAATCACTGTTGTTTCATGCTGCTGAATTTTGGAGTAATTTGTTATAGAGAAATAGGTAATAAATATGGTCCATATCTTATACCTATGTATTAATCTCATAAGTCTGGAGCGAACAAATGCTTGGAACATTTATACTGGGGAAATCTGCTTTTATTTACCCAGATTTACCTTTTCACATCAGTGAGAAGTGAAACCTATGATTTGTTCTAAAAGGTCTTGCCCTTTTAATTGGGGACATGTTGTTTGAAGCCAGAGGGCTAATTAACAGAAGGAGCAATTTAAAAATAGCAAAACCAAATGAAGTTGATCATTCAATGGGCTAAGTGACACTGGAAGTTGAGGTTCAGAACTAACATGAAGAAGTCAAAGAGTAAGGAGCAGTGGAACAGGCAAGTGGGAGCTGGCTTGGAGACATCCCATTTCTAAAGGTGGGGTGAGTAGAGTTCTTGAAAATATGTGCACAGAGTGAGAAACAACAGTAGGTTCATGTAGAGATGGAGTTGCAAACACCAATGCCGATGATCCCCAGAATGAGTCAAGTAGGTGGGTTGGGACTTGGCAAACTGGAGAGAGGAAGCCTAGTTTCAGGCATGTGGTTTATATTGTGGTGCTCTCCTCAAATCCTCTTCTGCAGGGACAATATACCCATTCCCCAGCTCCTGGAAATATTGGGTGTTAATGGTTCACAGCTGCATCCCTCACCGGACATTGCCTATGCCCTAGGGAGTACTTCAACCAAGGTTATGCCTCATCCCTTGGATTCTTGTGGCCAAAAAGTGGCAGAAGTGTTATAAAGTACTGGCCCTGGTGTTTCAATGTGGGACAATCCTGAAGGCTCATCTCCACTCCAGAGCTCCCCATAAGATTGTCTGAGGCTCCAAAGGCAAGTGCATTTTAGGTCAACTTCTCACTCTGAAAATTTTCCCTTTCTCACTTTCCCACAATGTGTCTCTCAACAGCAACCTCCATTCGACCTTTTGCATACAAATCCCTGTCTCAATCTGACAAGCTAAGATAAGGAGGAGCAACTATTCAGTTCTACCGTCTGTTGCCACGCACGGCGTGTCGACCCACTGTTGTCAGATCTTGTTTTTAAAGAGAAGCTAGACATTCAAATATGTAAGTGAGATATTCCAATCTTTATATATTGGCAAATAATCCACATTTAAGGGAACACCTCTGAAGTGAAATAAACCCACCCGTGGGCCAAATTCAGCTAATAGGCCACGATTGGAGTCCTCTAATCCCTTCATGTGAAGGTGGATTTTATTTTGTTTTGTACATCTGTTAAGATTGGTCCACCATTTGCCTAAGAAAAAAGTTGGACTTGTGTGAGTGGGAGAGGGGAAAGTGGAGGAGGTTTAATTTTCTTTGACTCAGTACCTCTTTAAGTAATTAACACTTAATTCCTTTTCTTCCCTTCAAAATGTACACAAAAAGCAGATTTCTAGATTTTTCAGGATTATTAAGGATATTCTTTCCCATCATCTTTTGGCACTCTTCCTAAAGGCATCAGACAGGAAGGATGACCCTGGTTTACACCTGTTATCCAGTGTTATCGTAATAACCTTCACTATCCCCCACTTCAACGTCCCAAAATGTTCTGATTTGGATAATAAATTTGGTCTCCTTGATGGGGGAGCCATGCATTCTTATCTTTGTGAGTATCTGCTTTCTTTCATGAATAAAGCCTTTGGATTTCCAGGATAGTTAAGATATATTGCCTTCTGGCCGGGTGCAGTGGCTCATGCCTGTAATCCCAGCACTTTGGGAGGCAGCGGTGAGAGGATTACCTGAGCTCAGGGGTTCGAGACCAACCTGAGCAACATGGCAAGACCTTGTCTCTACAATAAATAAAACAATTAGCCGGGCATTGTAATGCATGCCTGTGGTTCCAGCTACTTGAAAGGCTGAGGCAGAAGAATCATCTGAGTCTAGCAGGTTGAGGCTGCAGTGGCCGTGAGTGTGCCACTGCACTCCAGCCTGGGTGACAGAGTCAGACTCTGACTCCAAAAGAAAAAAAAAAAAAAGATATATTGCTTTTTAAAGGATGAAATTCATTAAAAGTAACATTTTTCTCTTGCAAGTTGAAATCATTTCCGATGTCCCAGTGCAGCAATTTGACCCAATGCTACTTTTCAGGGGAATAGTTTTCACACTCACTTCACAGTTTAAACCAATTTGATTTTACTACTAATTTGCCTTATTTTAACTTGGATATGCTGAAGTAGTTTAGTCTACTTCCAAACACTTACTGCCTCATTAGCTGATAGCTGTAGTCTAATGACTTTCAGACCAAATGAAAGCTTCCAGGGTGTTGGACACCAGTTGAAACAGCTTTTTGCAAATGAAAGGAGAGGAAGTCAGAATTGGATTTAATTCCATCCTTTGTTAGCTTTGGGATAATTGGCATTTGTTTAAATAAAATTATAATTATTTTTAGTGGTGTTGAACGATGGAAAATCCCTGGAGAAATAGTCCGAAGCCATCACATGATTCGTCACATGGTTGAGTAAGTACATAACAAGGGGAGCTTTTTCTGCCAGGGAGTTCAATGTAATTTTTAAAGTTCATTCATGGAAATAGATGTTGATGTAAACCTGTGTGTTTCTCTGTATGCACAAATACATATGCACACACATTAAAATATGACTCTTTTTCCTTGCCCTAGTGTGTAGATTAGGTTCTCTGGTTATAATAAGAGTCTGAAATTCACTAAGCCTATCTCAAGGATAAATGCGAGAATAAGGAAGATGGGACATTTCAGGGAGAAAAGGAACCAATATTGGACTACCCAACCTCAGAGGATGAGTTATATTTTGTCTAGGCAGGCAGCATAATCCAATTCCCTTTGCCAGTGATTGCTTTAGGGGTGAGTATGAGAATTCTTTCAAGGCAATGATGCATATAAGAAAATCTGTTGTGGTAATTTTAGAAGGATTTTGCTCCCTGGTAAGACAAGTGATGATGATGAGCCTGGTTCAATTTTTTTTTGTGTGTGCCAGAAAGTGGTATCCAAGGATTTTATAATTGGAGCTACCCTTTCATCTTGAAAGCATGAAGTTAAAAGCCTGAAGTTGAAGAATCAATAAGCAAAGAACTTGCAGAATGGTAGAACAGACTCTAAGCCCTTTATAATGCTGAGAAACAATTTCCCCAAACCTGGTCCACCTACCTTCAGACTTCTTGTCACATGATAAAATAAAATGCTTATATTGTTTAAACCACTTTTGACTTGATAGTCTACTACTTATAGTCCAAAAAACCCTTCACTGACAATGCCCAAGGAAACTCTAATAATTAGGTTATTTTGCTTTCTACTTAGTACCAGGATTTTGCAGATATTAATTTCCATATATTCAGGATAACTTTCATCCACAGCAGGGGAGCTTTCTGAGCATTGAAAGTTCAGAGTTCTAGTCACCCTGATCAGCTTTCTTTCCCATTATGTTTCAGGATTAAGCAATGCTACAGTCCTCCCTTTGACATGCTGCAAATTTATCCATAAAATAGAGGTCCAAGTCATAATATGAAAACTTCATATTCATATTCATGTTCAGCTCTGGTACATTTTGCCTTTGACTTCCCTTAGTTGATCATTCATGCAGTTGACCCATTTATTGAGCACCTGATATGTCTAGGTTTGGGAATTTAGTGGGAAAATATAGAAATGCTTTCTGTCTTCTTACAGTTTCCAATCTATTATTCTATATTCACTTGGCCTTTTGATATAGAATTCCAGGGATCCCCAAGATGTTGAACAACAAAAATGCATCCTGGAGACGTCCCAAAATGAATATGTGTGTCTTTAAAGGTGATGATGATGGTAGTGGGTAATTCCTTTCATATTATTTTCCTTTTTTTCCTATGATACTGCAAGGAATAGAGAAAATGGTAAAATATTTTGATATACAGGTTGTGGTAAATTTCAAAAAAAAAAAAATAGCCTTTTGCCTTTTATATTGGTATTGAATCGATTTCAAGTCTTAGGATTCCAGGACTTCCATTTGGGATGAAACAGAGAAGTAACCATGCCTTGAGTGGCTTCTCCATGTTCACACATGGGCAAGAATATTCAACTTGAGAGTTCTTGCAAAAAAGCAACCCCAGTCCAATAATCACGTTCAGTTTGTCACGATTTCCCCTGTAATTATTATTGGGTGGGCACACCATTGCTTCTTGTTTAAATCAGCCTCACTTCATCCTGAAGTGAGTGCATTGAGGTTTGGAGTTGTTACTTTTTGCTTGCTTATCTATGTTCATATCTTTGGACTTCATGAGGCTATTCAACTACCCAGAAAAAATACTTACAGAGAGCCTTGGGTCAGGCAAAAATGAATCTCTACAGCAGGCTCTCTGTGGTGGCTTTGGTATCCTATGGAAAAACATAATCCTTTTCAGGTATACTTATGGAAAGTAGGTTGGTAGTGTTTTCGTTGATTCCTCCTTTGCTTTTTCACAGTTTTCTTTACTTTTCCATTGGTTGGAATTCTAATTATCTTCAAAATAATTAGATTATCTTCAGTAGATTATCTTCAAAAGCCCCTTTAGCAAAACTTCCCTTTAAATAAAATTTTAAGCCAGGCATGGTGGATTACATCTGTAAATTTGTAATCCCAGCACTTTGGGAGGCTAACGCAAGAGAATTACTTGAGCTCAGGAGTTCAAGATCAGCCTGGGTAATATAGGGATACTCAGTATGTACAAAAAATAAAATAAAATAAAATAAAAGCTGCGTATGTCGGCACGTGCCTGTAGTCCAGCTACTCAGGAGACTGAGGTGGAAGGATTGTTTGAGCCAAGGAGTTCAAGGTTGTAGTGAGCTATGATTGCACCACTGCACTCCAACCTGGGTGTGTTAGAGGAAGATCTTGTCTTTAAAAAGAAAGTTAAAAAAAAAACACCAAAACTTCATTTTCTAGGCAATTCTCTGCATTCTTATTGGCAACCCAGAATAGAAATTATCCTGACCATCCCATATTCCCCCTTAAATTTGTAAATTAAGCTCCTCAGTCTCCTTTCCCCATCATTTTCTAATCCACATTTCAGAGGTTGTGTCTATAGTTGGAGCTTGAAAACCTTGACCTTGGCTCAGTAATTATTTTAATATTCTTTTTTTTTTTTTTTTGAGTTGGAGTCTCACTCTGTCGCTCAGACTGGAGTGCAGTGGCTGGTCCCGGCCACCGCAGCCTTGACTTGCTGGGTTCCGGCAATCCTTCCGCCTCAGCCTTCCAAGTAGTTGGAACTACAGGCGCGCGCTACCACTCCTGGCTAATTTTTGATTTATTGTAGAGATGAGGTCTCGCCAAGTTGCCCAGGTGGGTCTCGAACCCCGCGGGCTCAGGCAATTCACTCACCTCGGCCTCCCAAAGCGCGGGATTACAGGCTGAGCCACCGAGCCCGGTCATTTTAATATTCTTAAAAATTACTTTAAGAGTCAAGTTGTATTCTGGATCTTGACCTAGCACAATGACTTGGAGGCATGCCTAAGCCGACCTGTATTATTTTTTTCAATTTTATGAGGGAAACATTTTAATTTATTTATAGTCCTGTGTTTCAAAGAATTTTGCTTCATTAAAAAGTTAATTTCATCAGTTAAAGACAGTGGGGCAGAAAACAGATTAATCCTGTGATGAACTGTTATCTATACATGTAGTTATAAAAACCTTTAAGGTAAATTTAAAAAGGAAATCAGGTGACAATCTACATTGCTATTAGCTAGATCTATGAACTAAATCCGCAGGTAGTGAGTGGTGAAAAATATTTCATACCATTAAAGTATACTTTTTTATCTTTAAAATATGTACCCTTGCACAAAACAAAATTGTATCTATACATGAAGGGTGAACATTTCGCTGAATTTTTCATGGATTTGATCAACCAGATATGTACATTTCATTGTGTATTAATTATATTAAGAAATTATTCAGGTTTGGATTTGGTATTATTTTGGCACTAAGATTTAAAATGACAAGAACTGGCAAGGTACTTGTGGCTTTAAGAAGTAGAAACCAACTGAAACAAAAGTACAGATTTCCTAATTTTAAAATATGCATATTATAAATGGAAATTTACAATTTTTCAAGCAAAATTAAGAATTGACTTTGAGATGATCTGATTACAAGGCCATTAGGACTCTTCTCTATTCCCTCAAACCTCTCCCCCTTCTCATTCATTCTTTGCTGCTAATAAGATGCTAGGACTGAATAAAATTGTCCCTTATGAAGACTTTAGCCATCGACTAAGCACGACACCTCCTTCTCTCTTTCTCTCTCTTTCTCTCTCTCCCCTACCATTCATACTTAAATCATTTTGAGAGAAAAAAATGCAGTATTAAATATTTTGATTTCACAGACCGTGAAGCTCCCTTGTTGGCAAAGGAGTTAGAGTAAACAAAAATAATGTTGTCCAAAACAAACTTTTGTTAAGTAGAATGCATTTTGAAGAAGCTGAAAGACTTGTGTGATACAAGATCAGGTGTGCAAGAAATACTACTTGTTCTTTCTTCTGTAATATGAACACTTAAAAAAAATTCTCCGTTAGTTGGGTTCTTCATCAGGTGTAAGTTAAGGAGGACTTACAGGCTGTTGTGGCATTGTATGTGTGTGTTTGCGGGTTTGTAGCCTTCAAGGTTATATGTCCACTTTGATACTGGCATTACTGCTTCTGCTTTGTTTTATTTACCCACTAATCCTTTGCTTATGACTTTATTTTAGAAGGTGTAATTTCTTAGAGTTTTAACATTTGTATACAGTGGGCCACACAGATCTTAAGTGCACAGCTTGATGTGTTTAGCAAGTGCATATACCCATAACAAGCTGTAGACCATATTCATCATCTCACAAAGACACTTCATGGTCTTTTCCAATTAATCCCCACTCTTTCTATCAGAGATAACCAGTGTTCTGATTTTTTTAAATCATAGATTAGTTTTGCCTATAGAACTTAATTGAAATTTGTCCCAAATACTCTTTTCTATCTGGGTTCTTTCTCTCAGAAAAGCAGTTGTGTGTATCAGTAGGTCACTGCTTTTCTTTGATAGGTAGTATTCCTGGTGGGACTATATTGCCATTTGTCAATGCTTCTTCCATTGATGGGAATTCAGCATTTTCCCTCTTTTCGGCTGATATGAACATTCATATCTAATCTTTTTGTAGATATATATTTTTATTTTTTACCAGGGCAAATACCCAGGAGCAGAAATACCACATTTTAGATTAGTTTGCTTTTTTTTTTTGAGTTGGAGTCTCACTCTGTTGCCCAGGCTGACATGCAGTGACACGCTCATGGCCACCACAGCTTTGACCTGTTGGGCTAGGGTGACCCTTCCAACTCAGGCTTCCAAGTAGCTGGAACTACAGGTGTGCACCACCATGTCTGGCTAATTTTTTTGATTTATTGTAGAGATGCGGTCTTGCCAAGTTGCACAGGCTGGTCTTGAACCCCCTGATCCCAGGCAGTCCTCTCACCTCTGGCTGGTGTATTTTTAACTTTATGGGAAACTTTCAAAATGATTTACAAAGTAGTTGTACCATTTTTACAACAATGTGTAAGAATTCAGTTGCTCTACATCCTCAGAAACATTTGATTTTGCTAATCTTTTTGATTTTAGCCATTCCAGCATGTATAAGGTGGTATCTCCTTGTGGATTTAATTTAGATTTTCCTGATGACTAATGATGGGTGCTTTTCCATGTGCTTATTGACAATTTGTATATCTTCCTTTGTGGAGTGTTCATTCTTTTGTCCTTAATTAAAACTGGATTTTTGTCTTTTATTATTGAATTGTTGGAGTTGTTTATGTATACTGGATACTAATCTTTTGTTAGATATATGTACTGCAAACACTTACGCACAATCTATGGTTTGCCCATTAATTTCTCAATGGTGTCTTTTGATTAGCAGAGATTTTACATTTTGGTAAAGTAGATTTTGTCAATTTTTCTCTCTCTCTCTCTTTCTCTCTCTCTCTCTCGTTCACTCTTTCTCTTTTGGTTAATGTTATGCTTTTATTAATTTGTTTGCTTTGTTTTGCGTGCTTTTTTCTTATAAAAATATCTAGCTTAGTTTGGTTTATTGTTCTTTAAATTAATCTGATATACTCTTCCCTACAAAGAAAATTTAGGTTTATATTTAATTTAGTTTATATTTATATTTCACTTATATTTATATATTTATTACACATTTATATATAATTATATATTTATTATTTATTTATATTTAGTTTATATTTAATTTAAAAATTGAAAACTTAATTTCATTCCTTACATCTTTGTTGTTTCTTTTCTCCTGTCTTTATTTTTGTGTGTTTGATCAGGTTACTAGTCAGTTCCTTTTTACTCATGTTAGCTTAGTTGTTTCTTGGTACCTTTCCCTTCTACCATTTGCCATCTTCTTATTCCCAACATACATAATTGAGTATATATTTAACCACATTCCTCAAACAAAAATGATCTACTGTTTCCAGTCACTAAGTAGAGACCTATAGATGTAGGATGATTGTATGTTCTGATTTATTTTGGAAAATCTTGATTTATTTCTGTTTCCCTAGTACATAATTAGTAATTGTGCCCTCTTTCAGTCTGAAATTGTTTCAGTTTATATACTAAGTCACATGTGTACAATTAAATGTGCACCATCAGTTAAACATTTTATTACCTCCCACCCTTCTCCTACATACACATGAATACATGCAAGAACATCTTTAATTCTCCCCTTTTTGCAGCATAGTGCTATGGCAAAAGCAGACTCTAGAGCCATGAACTAGCTATGTAATCTTGGGCAGGCTCTCTTTGCCTTTTTTTCAACTGTAAATCAATATCACTTGCTTTGTAGAGTTTTGTGACAATTTAATAAAGTGCCTAATGCAGTGTCTATACCACACATATTATATGCCATAAAAAGGTTGGCTGTGAGTTCCTGCTCCCAAGTCATAGATACTTTATCACATTCAGTTACACATGACTGTAAATTTCACCTTCGCTCTGTGACTTTTCTAGTTCAAATATTCTTAATATTACAAATTTCTAATGACTCCATCATCATCTGTTCAGAGTTTATTACCGACTGCTGTCTTCTCATCTTACCATCACTCCCTATTGTCATCTGTTCTGTTCACTTATGTGGTTAGAGTCCTTTTCTAAATATTTTTCTCAGTTGGGTTCTGTGGGTGACATGCTCTCAGAATACTTTGTAGGTCTGTAAATATACTTCTTTCCAGGTGTAAGATGATTTTCTCATAATCCTTTCCCCTCATTAACCAAGAAAAATTATTCTTTTGTTTTCTAGCAGCTAAAATAATAGATTAAAAATGTAATGTTTTAGTTTTTGTACTAGTTTTCTAGGGTAGGGCTGCCATAATAAAGTGCCACAGTCTGAGTGGCTTACATAACAGAAATTTATTTTCTCGCAGTCTTGGAGACTAGAAATCTGAGATCTAGGCATGAACAGGATTGGTTTCTTCTGTGGTCTTTCTCCTTGGCCTGCAGATGACCGTGTTTTTCCTGTGTCTTCAGGTAGTCCTCTCTGTGTGAGTTTGCATCCTAAGGATACCAGTTATATTGGATTAGGCCTGTCTTAATGATTCTGTTTAATGAAATTATCTCTTTAAAGGCCCTATATCCAAACACAGTGACATTATGAGTTACTGGAAGGTAGGACTTCAACATATAAATTTTGATGTAACAAAACTCAGCCCATAACAATTCTATTCTATTCTATTCATACCCACCTCTCGTTTTCTCCTTCTTTTCTTTATCATTCTGGAACTAGGTCCTTTTAACCTATAAACTCGAATGTTCTAACCAGAAATATTTCCTTTTTTTCCCTCCCATTCTCTAACTTCCTTAATCTCTTTCTTAAAAGATAAACATTACTTGCCCATCTTTTAAGACTTTTGTCTTTTCTTCATTATTTCCATCTCTAGGTGTATTTCCTCTAGGTTGTGAGGTGTTTGTTCCAATTAATCTTCTAGATTGCTAATTTAATTTTCAATAATGACAATCTTTCCCTCAATTAATATATTCACCTTACAGATTTGAAATGCATGCTTTCAAGTTAAGAATATTTTGTATTGTGCTTACACTGATTTACTTTTATGTTATTTCATTGAATTAAGAAATTAGCAGTCTCCTCCAGAAATTCTATCACTCTTGAAGGTATATAATTAGGAATTTCTGTTTTCTTCTGCCCTTGGATTGCTATGTTGGTTCCCTTGGGTGTGCTGTTAATTTCCTTTGCCTATGTTCTACTTATCCTTGTTGCTTGGGTAAAACTAATGAGTACTTAGTGCTTGGGTAAACTAACGGCAAGTCCATGAGTGATGATCCCTATTGAAAAGATGAAAACAAAATCCATGCTCACGGTTCTATCTTCTTACCTGCATGGTGCCTCACATTTGGACAGTAGGAGGCTGGAGTTGGCAAATGAAACAGAAAAAAAAGTAATGTAGATTTGGAAAAAGGTATAAGTACAGATTTACAGATGGTTATCATATACCGGTAAAGGAAGCTTAGGAACCACCTGGTAACTTCTGACTCTAATAATAGAATTAGAATATGACAGTATGTCATTGGCTATGATATCAGATCCAGAAAGTAGCACTTTGTTATGTTGTTTGGTTAGTTTTGGGCAACTTTCATACACCACAGTGTAAGAAAATCTCTAATTATATTGAACATCATCTAAATTTCTGTGTCATTCTCTCTGGGACTGTGATCTCCTCTTGTGCACATCTGTTTGGGTGATTGGGAGCCTGAGAGGTGACACATGTTAATTTCTGCAGTGTGCTTCTGTTGTGGAGTTGTGCTTAAGGAAAACATCTACCAATCTGTGATATCATGTGGGAGGAAATAGGCATAATAAAAAAGCCTAAAGGTATTTATCAGGTACATTTTGAGGTATCTGTGAAAAAGATAGAAGGGAGGCCTGCCATTTTCCTCTATTTGTTTATTGCTCAGTACAAGAAGTTTAGAATTGAAATTATGGCTTACTCTCTTCTTTTATTGGTATTACAGTGGATTTTGAGATCATCCAAAAGAAAATCCTGGGTTCTAGTTTCATCTTCACTAGCTTGGAGAAAATTTCACAGACTCTTGAATCTCAATTTCTCTGCTGGTAAAATGGGAATAACAATATATACTGGATAGGTTGAAATAATTAAGAGGATACTTTGGCACATAAAGGGCATTTAACAGCACCAGCTATTACTACTGTTTCTCTTTTATTGCTCTGTTTACTGTTATATGATAAACCATGCTTAGAAAACTTGTCTGCAAGCAGTGGTAAATCAGAATTTACCAGGCTTAAGCAAAAAGGGGATGTTTGTTAGATTATATTACCGACAGTTTCAAGAATAGATTGGACCACAGGAATGGCTGATTCTGGATCCATATAATGTGACAAACATGTCTTTTTCACTCTTGTTTTCCCCTTGAGCTATAATAACTGCCTTCTCAATCTCCATGTGGTGGCAAGATTGTTTAAACAGTTCCAAGACTCACTTCATAAGAAAGACTGAGCATCTTTGTCCCAGCAGGCCTAGGAATGTGTCGAGGTTCTAATTGGTCCATTTGGGTCACTTGCCCAACTCTGAACAAGCTCACCCTTATACACAGGATTAAGTGTGGGGAGAGAGCCCACATTGATTGTATTGGCTGAGAGTGGGGCAGATCTGTTGAGAGAAGTGTGAATAAGACAAATGTCCAATCAGTCAAGAAATTGGAAGAGTAAGAATTCTTCCCCAATTGAACTTGCTAGTTCATATTTTATTGCAGGTTTGCAAATAGAGGAAGGAGGGATAACTTAATAATGACCTCTGAATGCAAGCAATATTGAAAATTAGGGAAGAGGGCCTGTCATTTTCCATCTTCTCTTAGGACAGAATGAACCAATTTGGTGACAGGAGTGCAACGTGAATTTATGAAGAGCTCAGGGAGGGAGTGGGCGACTTTTCACTTAACTGGGCCATTCTAGGCAATGAAACGGAATAATGCAGCTATCCCCAGAACACAGGCTGAAAGGATTAGATGAATTTTGACCAGATTTAATTGTGACCAGATTGTGGGAGTGAAAGTTTCAGTTTGAGTCAAGTTAACTGTTTTCTTTCACGTCCCATTTTTTATGCTTCCGCATAGCCCTCTCGCTTTTTCCAAATTACATGCCTCATTGTATTTGAGTTCCTCCTGCTTTTGACAGCTCCATGGCTTCCAATTTTGCTTCTGCTGCTTTGATTATTATTCCTGATTTTGTTGTTGATGAGACATGTGGTTTTCTTCAATTAGCTCTGTCACTCTTACAAATGTGTGTGTCTCGCAAGTGTCCTAATTAAAGTCAGGAGGAGGAGGGGGGAAGATTACAGGCAATTACAACAGTGCCACCCTCCTCTCTTGATGCTCTTTTCTCCTCATCATCGGTGCGCATTCTTCTATATCTCCATTTTGCAAGCACATTGAGCAGTCTCTCTCTTTAAAATCCCATTAATTTTTTCAGAATGTGATATGCAGCTGTGTCAGTGTGTCATACATTAGCTCTCAGGAAACTCCATCACTTTCATTTCGTTTTATTAAGTGCAGCCTCTTCCCTGTCCATTTCCACCGTGTTTTGAATCCATCCCGAGACAGAAGGCTACCATCACCACCACATACAGTCCTGTAAAATCTCCCCAAATTTGTGGCTTCGTGAGTTCAGTCTCCTCTTGTGAGGGCTTATCCAGTTCCCTCCAATTCAATACATTTGTTGAGCATCTTGAGTCTACTTTATTTTCCAAGAATTGTGCTAGGAGCCAGCACTATCAAGATGAGTCAATGCAAAGAGGATAAGACCATGTAGGATAGTGAAAAGACTCCGAATTTCAAAGCCAGACAAGACTTAGATTCAAATGACTTTTTTTTTTTTTTTGCCACATGCTAGCTTTTTGGCCTTGGGTAAATCACTTAGTTGGTTTTTTTCATCTGTAAAATTATGCTAATAATACTTACCTTGCAGGATTGTTGTGAAGATTGGAGATAATGTATGCAAAGTAGCTAGCTTAGTGCCTGGTATAGCTCAATAAATGGGAGCCATAATTATTATCATGAATAAGATATAGTGTACTTAAGGAACTCACAGTCTACTCAAAGAAAGAGAAGAGTAAATTAACTTTTAGACTATATTGTTATATGTATAATAATGGAAGGATGTCGGTGGTAATTGGGCAGACTCCCTGGGGCTCTCCATGTTCTCTCTCCACCTGCTTCTCTGTCTCCCTCTATGCCATTTATTCCACCCCCCCCCATATGCTGTGACCTCCCAAGCCCTCCCCATCTGCTCCAAGTTTCTTCTGCCTGAAAGCTCTTCTTTCAGGTCCTTACCTGGTTTGTTGTTTACATTTTCCAGGGTTCAGCTTAAGTGTCAGCCTGCCTTGAGAGAGACTTTTAGCCAACATCCAATTTAAAAAGTAGCTCCATCTCGTCACCCTTATTTAAACATTTTTTTGGTTTTATTCGCTTCAGAAATTTTCTGCAGTGATCTCATTTCTTGGTTTAGATGTTTATTTTTCTGGCTCTCCTCACCAGGATGTAAATGCCATGAGGGCAGAGAGCATCCCTAGTTTTGTTGATAGCTGCATTCCCAGAGACTAGAATGGTAGTTATGACATAGCACGTGCTCAACAAATATTTGGGGGTGAATAGTGGTGAGGAGGTATAAGCCAGAGATTGCAAACAGAAGACATTCTGTAGTGGTGTGACTGCACTTTGCTTTGGCTGTAGATGTTGACAACAGCCTACTGCCCTACACAACATGTCCTCCATCATGGGCTCCTTAGTCTAAATTGAGAGGCCTTAGAGAGGTTCACAAGATGGTAACTGATTAGACCTCTCAACCTAATCTTGGAAAACTTGATTAAACATCCTTCTTAGATCATCTGCAGCATGATTTTTAAATATGACTCATTATTAATTTTTTAATAATCAGTCATTGCTCTTGGACATGAGGCAAATTCTCTGCAGGGGTCTGATCTAGGTACCAAATTGTGGTCCATAATAAGTTTTCATGAAAATTCATCTTTTATAGGCACATTTCTTCTGGCTTACTGGGAGAGCGTGAGGACTTTTACAGGAATAAGGTAGGTAGGCATTTGGGACTTTGAGGCTGAATATTTCGCATTTTAGCCTTATGGATATGTTACCCACCTGGTAATTTAGCAGCACAATCCCAGTTCTTGACTTTTTGGAGGAGAGGATTCAACCAAGAGACAAAGCAACAAAACAAGGGAAAGTTTTATTTAGGCAAGAGAGGGAGTACACTATGAAATTTCAGAGGACAGAGTGGACTGACTCAGCTGAGAACAGCCCCAAGGGCCTTTTGTGCTGTGTTTTTATACTTTTTAAGTTTTATTTTTTTTTGGTTTCTTTCCTGATTTTGCACAGTCTCCACCAGGGTCAAAGCTGTTATATAACCAAAGGTTTCTATGCCTGTGAGGGACTCAGTGATCAATATAAATCCTACCTAATGGTGGCATTTTTTGCTGCCACCCCAGGAAGGCCATACAATGGGCAAATTGGTTTTTAGGGCACCTGCATGGTCCCCTGGAATCCTCTCTTTGTTTTGTTTTTCCCCTTCCCAGGATGTCATCAGCTGCAGGTTGACAGTTGTGGCCCTGGGGTGAATGATTGTTGGGCATTCCTTCCTTCATGGGCGCCACCCTTCGGAGCCTTCCCTTTAACCTGCTCAAGTCTGCCTAACTGCCTGTCTAACCTAACAGGTATTAGGCATGGACTTCTAGAACTGAGTGCTAACTTTTACAACTAATATTTCTTCTCCCCAGGCGTCTAAGTTGGGCTTAGAATGCCAAGGCATCAAGGAGTTCTAGCCAGTGTTTTAAAAAATATTTGAACTTGATCAAAAGTAGAGATTGGAGAAAAACAGAAGGCTCAAAAAGGACTCTATTATGCCTGTTGGAAAAACAATTCAAGGGTGAGGAGCCCATATCAAAGCTTCCAATTTACTGAGGGGACAGTCAACTTATTTTCTTATAAAGATGACAAAGTTTTTGTTTTAATGCTACCAAGGCTTGCGTCTCTTTTATGCAAAAATATCAAGACATCCACTTAGTTTCCAATAAGTGATAAACTATGCCTTTGTAGTTTCTTCATTGATGCTTCCAGGGCTTCTCACCACTCACTTGGAAATTTTAACATGCATTCAGATATATTTATGCTTTTTCTTAATTGTCTCTCAGTCTCACTCTAAAAAGGAACCTGAAGACTTAATGAAACTTAAGTTTTATCTTTGCATGATTACATTTAAGTATAAGTTTAAGCTTTATTTTGATATTGGAGAAACAGCTATGACTAGGACTTAATCTAATTCATCGCAATTCATCTTTAGGCCTTAGCAGTGTGAGAAACTAAAAAATTTGTTCCAGTCTCTTAGCCTTTCAGATATTTGTGAGTCTGGTTACACAAATTGTAGCTCAGAAGTCGAAATTTGTAAATTCACACGCACAAAAAGCATTTTAGATAAGTCACATACTTTTCACATACTTTTATGATGAACTCAAGTCAGATATCACAGTATGTGCATTGTTATTAGCTTTTCATCAAGATATTCTTATGTAGATTATAGGTGCTGGGCATTTAAATAGTTGGAATTTCATTCCATTGGTAAATAAAACCAGTGTTGGGAAACTTTAACAGTGTCATGCAAGTATTACCTGGTTTTAGCCTTTTGTATTTAGCCAATATAAAAGGCTAAAATCAATAAAAGTTAGATTATTCATGACAATTTTCCAGGTCATGACAATTTCCCCCATGACCATGTTTGAGTATCTCCTGTTCCATTAGATGACAGGCATCCATGTATGAGCCAAAATGAGTCAATTATAGTCTCTCATCTTCTTTAGCTATAGGCTGGACAGAGTCATGGGCTGACTACGTGTGGCCAATCGTAGTCCTGCCAAGGGATTTTTTTCAAACTCAAACTGGGAGAGAGAAACTCTTGTCTTTGAATCAGGCATCTGTTAGAACGAGTTCATTAATCCAGGCAGCTATACTTGCCACCGGGTGGAGGAAGTCTGTTTATAGTCAAAGAAAATTAAAGTTAACATTCAAAGAGAAGCAGAGATAAGTGTCTAGTCTGGTCATCCCAGCCACACTCTTGCCTGTGAAGGACAAGTGTGAGCTGATGTTTTTGCTTGTTTTACTTAAGGTAGGCTTGAGTAGGGACTTTTGACAATCAAGAAGTCTTTCACTAACATAAACTCTAATTCACACCAAGGCCTCAGTATGGACAAGGGTTGTCATATTCTTCCCATGAAATAAACATAGTAAAGGACTTTGATTAGGATAGAAAAAGTAAAGCACAAGCCCAGTTAGACACAAAACTAAGGACACCTTACAAAAAATAACATCTCTCTACATATAGTAAGTACAAATTGGGGATTACCTGTTTAGATACATGAGTAAGTAAGGTTCTACCGGTCCCACAGAGAAGAGTTGCTGAACATTTATACAACTTCCTGTATATTAGGGTTACTGTATAATTGTGAAAAGATTCTGAAAGGAGGTACCTATAGAAACCTAGAATAATCTTGGTTTGGTGTAGTCTTTTTGACTCAGCATAACCATTTTTGCTTAGACTTTACCCCTGACATGCTTTGAATCTAGCATAGGTTAGACATGGATAAGATAAATTTCCAATAGGCAGGTTTTAGGGGATGTTTAGACATTTTAAAATTACCTTTTACTTCAGGCCAAGTGTCAGCCTACACCACCCCCTCGGCAAATCTCCATCAGATGCAGGACAAGGACAGAAAATTTCTTAGCATAATCTCTAAGAAACTTTCAGGTCCCTTAGCTGGCTGAAGCCATAGAAATGATAAAAAGATCACCATTTTGCTAAAGAAGATTGTGGATTGGAAACATTGGACAAGTCTCTTGCAGGAAAAACTCCTCCCCTTGTCTCCCATGTAGCCCACCACCATGGCAGCAATCATGGGACTAAACCACCCATCTGCCTGCTGTCCATCACCTGATGTCAATACCTGCCCCTTCATGATGACGTGGAGCAGACCACCACCTAATCATCTTAACCACCTGTCCCCATCCAAGGAAAATATTGAAAAGCATTCAACCTTGAGCAACCGGTTGCCATTGCCTTACTAGATTCTGGTGTGGCCATGTGCTCTTTGAGCTATAGTTGTTGCCATGCTTCCTGGCTTTGTCCTCCTTCCCTGCTAATAAACTATATTTTCTAATCTAACTCCTGTGCAATTCTTTGCATCTTTCATGTGGCATCAGATTGCACACCAGACACCTACACCCTCAGCAGGCCTGACCTGACGTTTTGTAAGCCCTGCTGGGAGTGTGACCCTAACATTTTTGGAGGTTCCACCGAGATGAGACCTAACAGATTCTTAATACACATATGGCTCTTTTCTGTAGAAAAGCCTTTTAATTAACTTTTGATGTTTGCTTAATGTTTAGATTCTTGATGTAAATTATCTAACAATTATTTTTAAAGCAATAAATAATAAGCATTCTTCTAAATATTTACATGCTAGTAGAACTTGAAAAATAAAAATTTATGAGTTTAACAAAATAAATTTTCCCGAATTCTTAGAACTTAAGAAGTGCAAACTTAAACCTGTTTCATAAAACCTCAGACTTGTTTCGTAAAACCCTTCTGATGATTTAATTAAAAGCACAGATCTTCACAAGCTTTAAAAAATGTCTTAAACATGCTAGGATACAGACAGAACCACAAAAATACTTCAATGATTAACAAATTAACATACTAACAATAACACTTATTACCATCATGCAAAGAGCATGAATTGAAATGTGATATTTCATGTCTCTTCTTATTTTCATGTTTATTTTTCTTATTTCTATTTCTATTCTAATTCTTATTTCTGCTCTTATTCTTTAATTTTGGTTCTTCCCCAGAGTTACCTTTCTAGGTTTATAGTAAATTTACATATACAGTGCTCTATTTTCATCCAAGGCTTGTGACAATCTTAGCAGCCTCAACTGGAAAATAATAGTCTCCCAGACTAGTCAAGACAGATGTTCTGGGCCACTGACCAATGGGTTGTACAGACCAGGATTAACCTTGAGTGTTGGGAGATGGTGAAGCTGCTGCTTTGGGATTATTGGCAGAGCTGGAAAATGTATTTCTTGCTTAAAATTATGAGTTCAAATGAATTTTTCCAATGTATCTATTTTTATTTCTGTCCTCTACTTCTTTAAGTATGGATTTACGTTTCTCACTAAGACTTTCTATGGTGTTGGAAATTTATTTGTAGTTTCACATACATTAAAATGTATTTAGCTCTTGTTTCACAGGGTAATAAATCCAGTTATTTTCCAAAGTCTTCTGCCCTCTTCATAGAATTCCAAGCTATACTGTGATGGAGGGATTCCTTCATGCTGCTGGGTTGGGCTTTCCTCACTTTTGGAGGGAAGGTTGAGTTCCTCAGTCTTCCTTAGCTGTGTTAACAAGACTTTTTTCTGTCCAAGTTTGTGGCACATTGTCCTTGCACTTGGAGCTCCATTGACTTTCTGCAGACAGATTCTCATATTAAAATAGGCAGGTTTCTGCATTTGGGCCTGAAATAAAACTATCGCCTCATTTCCTGGATGTAGCTCAGTCAGCATTCCCTGTTTTTGTAAGAACTTTGGAATACCTCCATATGAAAGTTACCATGGAAATGAAAAGTCCAAATGGTTAGTTACTAGTTTTTATTGTCCTGTGGAATGTTGAACTAGGATATTTGGAGAATGAGACCAAAGAGGAATCAGAGCATTTATCTCTTTGCAAAGTCTGTGAGGAAAACCTTTGTCCCTTTGGGAGTGACCACAGAACCTGACTCCTTGGAAAGATGTTCTTCCAGGCCATTCGCACAATTCCTGCAAGCCATTGCTGCTAAAACTTCTTACACCGATAGACCCCGTTTTCTGTCTCAAGAGTTTTGAAAGGGCAAACTCCTTCCAGTTCTGACAATCAATCCACAGCCTGCCCTAAATGCTTTCGTTTTATGTCTGGAAATTAATAGGAGCATGGTTTGTTACATGCAAAACACATTTGGCCTTATAAAAAATGAATACGACCACCTGGTGGGCGTTCCCTTAATCTAGATCTTAGGCTCATTTCTGCCCTATTTATTCAAGGTTGGGACTGAATTCTACTTGCCAAGCATAACAAGTGCAATCATTTCTGTTTATTTATTTATTTTTTTGAAGCCTGCATGTTTTCTGACTTCAGTTCAGGTGAATACAAATTTAAGCAAATGCAAAACGGGAGTGTGTAACTTTAAGAAACCTCCAAATTCATTTAACTCTGCCATTAGATGGCAGCAGTGCAACATGAAAAGCATTAAGGCAATAATGGAGTACAAATGATGATGATAATGACCATGATGATAGTGATGGTGAGTGAGGCATATACCCTTGGATTTATACATTGTCTTTATTCTAATGTAATTCTATTGCTATTTTCTCATTAATTCTCACAATATAAACGAAAGATGGAGAAGGGAAAAGCGTTTTTTCTTCTATATTTTAGGGTGGGATTAATTAACCACAAAGTTATTGAAGGAGTTGCCCAATTAGCCTGGTAAGTCATTGTCAGAACCAGTCCTTGAATCTGGGTCTTGGGATTCAACCCCAGCATTTGATGCACGTGCACTGCTGCCCACAAGGCATTCATCCTTTAGTATGAACTTGGATATACCAAGGGATTCTATTTCACCCACTAGATAAAGGAACGAAGCTGAGGAAGGCATGAATGTGCAGGGTTAAAATAGGGATCTGCGGTGCCTACAAAAGTGGGAGATGAGTGTTGTCTTAGGGTAACAGCATCTGTGAGTTTTTGAGGCCAGATCGTCTAGTTTGGTGAACACCAGGCATTTGTAGTTCCAGTCTGTTTCTTCCATGTCATTTATGACACGTAGGAACTCCTACATGACCCTCAGGCCACCTGGAATAATATTCGGTGGTGTACTGCAGGGGTTGGGGGTTGCAGGAGTGAAAAATGCTTATGTTGTTTAGTGGATTCACACAATAGAAGGAAAGAAGCAATGCATGTAAGGGGGCAATGAGACCACCCTAAGGATGAGAATTACACTTTTCCCAGATTTACTTTGTGGTCAGCAATCATCAAAAGCACAGCAGGGCTCTGAGCACAGGAGGTCTGTGGGTGGGATGAACTCTGAACCACACTTGAGTATCAGGTGCCTGGGCTTAAGGGAATTGGGAATAGAAGTTATCTTTAGTTTCTGTTTTCATTCCTCACTTCGCTTTTGAAGCAAAATGAGAATCCCGAGTCAAACCAAGACATTTTCCCTCCTCTATTGACAAAAAATTCAGTTCAAGATCTATGTCACAAACTTGCAAAGATAACAGCAGTGTAGCTAGAAGCATAATCTTTTCCAAGTTTATTGAGAGGTGATACAGCATATAAACAAGTGGGAATGAAACAGTTAAACTATAAAGGCTGAGGCATCAGAGTTGGGTTAGGGCAACACGTGAGAAGGACAGAGAAGACATGATTTCTCCCTGGTGAGGAAGATGTTCACTATGTAGATTTTTCACATGTTTTTATCTCTTTTTGGTTTCATAGTGACTCCAGGCAAAGTCTGGATTTTGAGCAACTGCATTCAGTAATTGTATTTTCTGCAAAGGGTTTATGAACTCTGAAGGCTGCTACATAGAGAGGAACACAGAAAATCAGAGAAGCTGTGGAGCAGAAGAGGATTTGCATCAGAACCAGCACAGAGGCATTTTCTTGGATTTGGATGCAAAGAACTATCTCTTCCCAGAACGTGTGGGAGAGCAAGAATTGGGGTCTGAAGACAGGTGCTCATGATGTGGCTTTATTGCTGTCACTCTGGAAATAATTTTCAAAAAATATTCCACAACTATCTATAAATTATCATGGGGTGTTTATTGTTTCATATCACCTTGGCTTCTACCTCTTTAGTTTATTGTGCATTACTGAGCCTGGAGGAAGGAGGGAACTATTTGGTGGTGGTGTATATGTGCTTGGTATCCTGCATATGTTATTTTATTTGCTTGTATTCTTCAATGAATGTTGATTGAGAACCTACTGTGTGCCTGGTACTGTGCCACTGTTACTGATATAAGGTTCATAGTCCATATATTTGTGGGTCTAATAAGAAAAATGGACGTTGACAAAACCAACATGACCATATATACAAAGCGCAATCCCCCCATAAAACAGAATTATTTTTTGAAGGATGGGTCCCTTGTAGTACAGGTTTCCCCCACTAGTAAATGTTCTAGAAACCCATTGGTATCAGTGTACCAGCTAGTGTTGCTGTGAGAGACTGCATTTGCCTTCAGCGAATTTTTTTTTTGTGTGGAGATTCTTTCAACTTGTTTGTCCATTTCATGAAAGGTGATTTATACAAACAACCGGTTCACACCTCACTGAGGCATGATCCGTGCCCCACCCTCCTTATATACCTGATCTCATCCTGAGTGACTTTTTGTTGTTGTTGTTGTTCTTTTGGATGAAAAAAGTCCTTCTGGGTATATTCCCAGTAGGGGAATTGCAGGGTCATATGGAAGGCTGATTTTTAGAACTTTTAGGAATTGCCACACTGTTTTCCACAGAGCCTGTGCTAGCTTACACTCCCACCAACAGTGTAGGAGTGTTCCCTAGAAAGTGCTATTTTACTGTCCAGGAGCTGTGACTAGCAAAGACAGGCTTAAGAAAACTGAAATTTCTTTTTTATTTGCAGCTGTAAAGATGTCTGACAAGAACCAGATAGCTGCCACAGCTTTCCTTATTGAGCAACTGATGTCTAAAAGGAATTTTGAGGATCTTGGCAACCACCTTACTGAGCTAGAAACAATTTATGTGACTAAGGAGCATCTCCAGGAGACAAATATGGTCAGAGCTGTGTACAGAGTCCTCAAAAACTGCCCCTCGGTGGCTTTGAAAAAGAAAGCCAAGTGTTTGCTGTCAAAATGGAAAGCTCTTTATAAGGGCACTCACTTCAAGCCAAGAGACAGCCCTAAATTATTCACTACGAGTGGTAATGAAGTAAATTCAAGACTTCCTCACGACCCAAGTAAGGATGAGATACTGAATGTCTGCAGTTCTAATCCTCTGCTTTCATCCCAAGATGTTGCAAAACTTAGTGAAACGACTGTGCTGGAAAATAGCACTATTCAGAAGGAATCTAAGAAAGAGCATGCTGAGGGTAGTGACCTTGCATCCACTGGCAAGAGATCAATTGAGTTGCAGGATCCCACAACACCTCTAAGAACTAAATGCACAGAGCTTCTTTATGCAGCTTTAACTAGTTCTTCCACAGATCAGCCAAGAGCTGATTTGTGGCAAAACTTTGCAAGAGAAATTGAAGAGCATATTTTTACCCTTTATGCAAAGAACATAAAAAAATATAAAACTTGTATCAGAAGCAAAGTTGCCAATTTGAAGAACCCCAGAAATTCTCACTTACAACAAAACTTGCTCTCTGGGACCATGTCTGCAAGAGAATTTGCTGAAATGACTGTCACGGAGATGGCCAACAAGGAACTGAAGCAGTTGAGAGCTTCTTACACAGAATCTTGTCTCCAGGAACATTACCTTCCCCAAGTGATTGATGGCACACAGACCAATAAAATTAAATGTAGACGCTGTGAGAAATATAATTGCAAGGTTACTGTCATTGCCAGAGGAACACTTTTCCTTCCAAGCTGGGTGCGGAATTCAAATCCAGATGAACAAATGATGACCTATGTAATTTGTAATGAATGTGGGGAGCAGTGGTACCATAGCAAGTGGGTGTGCTTGTAATTGTTTAAAATCTTATGCTCACTATTCTTAAAACAGAAGAAGAAGGAAAGAAAGTCATTAGCCAAAGCCCATGCCAGCGTCACTATAAGTTATAGTTTGGGGAGAGAGAGTGGGTAATTATTTGCATTGTGCCTTGTGTCCATTTTGTACCTTGCTATACTAAGTTTATAGTATCTATGTAACTAGTGCATAACCTAGAAGCCTTGGAGAAATTTAGACTCCCAGACCCCACACTACAAAATCTGAATCTCCGTTTGGGCAGGTTCCCCAGGCCATCCTCCAGGACAGTTTGAGAAGCGCCACGTTAGCAATAATCCTGTGGTTCGCAGTAGTGGCTGCATATTAGAATCATCTGGAGAGCTTTGGAAACTGGTGCTTGAGGGCCTTGAGACATGTGTCTTCGATCTGAACCTTAGAACAATTCAGTCAGAACCCATAGGATGGGACCAGGCATTAACATTTCTTTTTTTTTTGTTGTTCCCCAAGTTATTTTAAGATGCAGAGTTAAGAACTGTTCATAAATAGGCTCTCATTTGATCCTTTTTGCAGCTCTAAGATGAGAGTGTTATTCTAGACACTTCACAGATGAGGAAACACGTCTACAGAGGTGGCAGTGACATGCCCAAGCTACACAACCATAAATAGCCCAAATCCAACAGATTTTATCCCAGACTCTTATGCCAACTTTTATCCCAAATCTTTCCCCCAGATTTTCTTCCTCCAGATTCACTGTCCAAAACTGACTCGATATTGACTTCTGAGAAATGTATTCCTGGAGATGGGGGACTAAGTGAATAGTGTCTTTAGACTCTAAAATTGGGTGACCAGACTCTCATTCTTTTCCCTTTTTCTCCCTTTACAGGTCTCCTTTCAGCCACTGAAGTTACCCTATAACACATCCCACAGTTAGAGTTTTTAGAGCCCTTTAGCTTAGTTGAGGGAATTTTGTATTTTTTTCTTTGCACAAGTTCTTCAGGGTATATAAACTCTGTAACTATGACATTTGGTTTCTGATGTTAGGAGTCTTCATATTTTCAAGTACATGTGTCTTCGGTCTGAAGTTCAAATTCTGCTTATGTGAAAATAGGCATTTGCCTCAGGCTTTGAATCTACCAACAATTATCTAATAAATGAAGAGGAAATTTATTTATTTGAGGTGTTTACAAAGTGTTTAACTAGTTTATATAATTGTTTAAATACAACAAACCTATGTGATTGCAGCTAATTTTTTCCTTTAAAAAGTCAAAGACTTTTCATTGTTTTTGTAGTTTTAAAAGTTTACTTTGGAAGTCTCTACAAACCTACACATTTTTCTTTTTCACTAGTTCTTTTCTCCTAGATCCTTTATTGGAGCTCTGAAGGCTTAACTGTATGTACACTTTACCTACCTTGTGATAGAATTCCCCAAAAAGCACAAAAACTAAAATACATTTGTGTTTTCAAATGATTTTTAAGAAATTGGCCATCAAGTGTGAATTCTATTTTGATATATTTTTCTCCCTGTGGCTTCCCAGGGCTGCTGTGGTGATGCACCATGTTAGCCCTTTAAAGAATAACTTGCAAAGTTATCTGAAACTTAAAGTTTCACAAAGTGTGGTTTCATATGACTTGGAATAATCTTAGAAACTATTCAGTGGTTATGAAAGAGAAAACCAAGTTTGATGAGTTCAAGTCACTGCTTGGGTTTTGGTTTGGGGGTTGTGTGTGTGTGTTATGTGTATGCTTTTTATTTGTATTGGAATTTTGCAAACTAAATTTTCAGACGAGTGAAAGTTCGTGAAATGGAAATTCCCTTACTGTCCAAGATGTAAAAACCTACGTGGTCTTCCTCATTTTGTTTCAACTTTGTCAGTGAGTTTTGCAACTGGAGATAGGAGAATTGTAATCTGGGTATTTTTCTTTTGGTCAGTGAGACAGCATTGCATTGTCTAAGTATAGATAATTCTTTTACATTTTGTGTCCTATCCCCTAGTTTTTCTTTAAAATTACCTGTGGGGACCGGGCTCGGTGACTCAGCCTGTAATCCCAGCACTTTGGGAGGCTGAGGTGAGTGAATTGCCTGAGACTGTGGGTTCAAGACCAGCCCGGGCAACTTGGTGAGACCGCATCTCTACAATAAATTTTAAAAAATTAGCCATGCATAGTAGCACATGCCTGTAGTTCCAGCTACTTGGAGGACTGAGGCGGAAGGATCACTAGAGCCCAGCAGGTCAACGCTGGGGTGGCCGTGAGCGTGCCACTGCACTCCAGCCTGGGCAACAGAGTGAAACTCCAACTCAAAAGAAAAAAGGTAAATAAAATTACTCATGGGATAAAGACTAGTTTAGAATCACTTTTACAGAAACAGAAAGTACAAAGGCCCTGAGACAGGAAAGGCCCTGATATAGTCAAGGTGCAGCAACAGTCTACAGTAGGATGAGTTTTGAATACCCTTTACGAAGACTCACTCTAGCTGTTACGTTGAGTTGGATGGGGACGGACGCAAGGGCGGATGTAGGGGTACTAATTCAGTGGCCAAGTCCAAGTGTCATATAACTGGCTTTAAACAAGAGTACACAAAAACTGGTCTTCCTGAATCTCTATAAAATTGACAAAGTCCTGGGCAATTTTGCAAATGGATGTTACATAAAATACACTCAACCCCAGATTCCCTGCCCATGGTTCATAATAAAAAATAGAAGACAGTGCAAAAATTGAGCACAGCACAAGTAGTCTACACCCTGGTTGCCATGGTTACTAGGAGTCACTGCTTAGGGCATAAACCAGTTGTCATACCAGAATGCAGGAGAGCTCTTGGTGGGTTTTCCCACATCACTCTCCTTTTGTCTATGTTACTTTTTTTAGATAAAAAGTTGGATACAATGGCAGCTCTGTCTCTTCCCTGAGTACTTCCTGTGATGAGAGACTCCTTTCATTCCCGGTTACCATTTCCAAGTGCCAGTCAGGAAGCCTGCTCCTGGCAGGGCTCCACTGCCTTGGCATGGGCTGGACCTGCATCTTCTAGGTCAGATTGCTTTGTTATTTATAACTTCTCAGTAAATGCAAAAGATGTTACTAAAATAGGTATCTCCCAGAGGTACTTACTGTAAGTACTAGATTATAAGGCACCTTCTTGCTTTCAGAAGAGCCCCACAGTCAGAAGGGGGACCAGATGACAACCTCATATAATCCTATTTGCATTATTACTTAAAATTAGGTCTCCAGAGATATTGCCATGCGTTGTCAAAAGTGTTCTGCAGTTATGATTGCACATTGCCAGGTGCTGGGGGCAAAGAGATGATTAAGATATTGTCCCAGGGTCTTGGGACTTTTGGCTCAAGACCTACAAAATCAGGGAAAGCGCCATGCAATGTAGCCAGCAATCATTTTACGTTTTAAGTGCTATGAGAGAGATACCCACTGGAAAGGCAGGAGTGCAGAGGACAGACTAACCCAGCATGGCAGGGGCAGGGAAGGCTTCACAGATGTGGTGACCCTTAGGGCAAATTTTGAGAGGAACATTGTCATGAAGGGGAGGTGGGATAGTGTGTTCCAACACCATATTTGCTAGATTCCTGGCACTTTATATACAGCATCTCACTTAATCTCCACAACTACCATACCACACAGCATTTTAGAGGTGAGGAAACTGAGGCTAAGAAAGATTAAGTTACTTGTCCAAGGACACACAGAGACAAAGCCAGAACTAACTCATGTGAAAGCATGTGGATTTATTTGGGGGTGAGGGTGTTTGTTTTATGTATCAGTTTGCTTCCAGAAACAACATCAGACTCCCCATTAATTCCAGGCAAGGCACAGCTGTTTTTTCACTGTGGTTTGTTTTTCAGTGACAGGAGCATGTGATTTTTGAACTCCCACCTTGGCCCGGTGCTATGCATTCCTTCCGATGATGGAGAGCTCATGGTAGACCACCTGGCATGGGTTGCTGGCTCTCCTGACATGGGAATCTTTCTGAACCTTCTGGTGGCATTCATGTGGTTTATCTGGTTTTCTGAAAAGTGAGTGATTTTTAAAAATACTGAAATTTTAAAATATAAAAACATGTAGTATTTAAAAGGGACATTTACGTGTTTATATTTTTGTGAATTTGAAGACTATAACCATATAAATGCAGTTTCAAATATCATTTCCTATAAAATATAGGGCTTTTCTAGCTTCATGTTTTGCCTGTATGACCTAGAGAAATAAGAATCAATTATGAAAAAATAGTCAGGCTATTTGGCATCCTTTGTTAAATTATTGTAAGTGCCCTACAGGATGGAGAGTCAAAAATATAATTAAAATAAATTTGTTGAACATATTCTTGCTTTCTTTTAGAATGTAAGTGAGATACAAATAGGAGTAGGGTCTAAGAAGTCATTAATCTTTTTCAAGTGATGACAAATATTTTTTTAAAATCCAAAACTGAGCGGGGCTCAGTGGCTCAGCCTGTAATCCCAGTACTTTGGGAAACCGAGGAGAGTAAATTGTCTGAGCCTATGGGTTTGAGACCAGCCCGGGCAACCTGATGAGACCTCATCTCTACAATAAAAGAAAAAATTAGCCGGACATGGTAGCACGCGCCTGTTGTTCCCGCTACTTGGAGGCTGAGGCGGAAGGATCGCCGGAGCCCAGCCGGTCAACGCTGGGGTGGCCATGAGTGTGCCACTGTACTCCAGCCTGGGCGATGGAGTGAGACTCTAACAAAAAAAAAACCAAATCCAAAACTGCCATGGAAAAGTTACAAGTCTAATTAATAAGCAAGTTAATATATCACCCACTGAAAAATTTGTTTTAAATTTTTTATTCACACTCTGTCACCCAGTGCAGTGGCACAATCATGGCTCACTGAAGCCTCAACTCCCCCGGGCTCAGGCAGTCCTCTGCCTCAGCCTCCCGAGTACCTGGGACTACAAGAGCGTGCCACCACACATGGCTAATGTTTTGATTTTTTGTAGAGACAAGGTCTCACTATGTTGCCCAGGCTAGTCTTGAACCCCTAGATTCAAGCAATACTCCCACCTCAGCCTCTCAAAGTGCTGAGATTACAGGTGTGAGCCACCACACCCAGGTAGAAAAATTTCTTTCTTTTTTATTTTTGGAATATATCCTGCTCACTTTGGAAATGCATGTAAACATAGAAATAGATAGCTGTCCGGCAGCTGCTTTTAAATCATCAAAGTGGTTTCATAGCTCACTAAATTCCCCTTTGTGGACTGAAAGAAAAAATTCAGAAATTTCCAATGTGCCAGGGAGGCCCTGAGTCATCTGGCTGGGTTCCACCTAATGTCCCTATCTGTGAATGATTGAAGGCAGAGCTGCAGAACCAGTTTCAGTTTTCTTTCCCTGATTACAGCACAGCCAGGCACTTGTCCAATCAGTGTCCCACAGAGCTCTTACCCAGGGCGCATGACTTCATGTGCATGGTAGTCAGGAAAAGCTGAAGTCAAAGTTCACCCATATCAAACAGAAAAGGATCCCGAGGTTTGCGTGGGCTTTGTGTTGGCATTTATGAGTTCACCAGGCCATTCTGTCTTTAGTGTCTTTTTAGAGTGAGATTTCTGTTTCTGCTGTTTTGTTTTCTTTCAAAATATGGAGTTTTGCACCCTAGCAGAAAGTTTTCAGACAATTGAGTGTATTTAAAAACGAGACAGTGTCTCAAGGACATGGGGTTTTCTTTTGAGAGTGATAAAAATGCTCCAAAATTGATGGTGGTGACAGATACATGTGCTAAATGCCACTGACTTGCACACTTTAAGTGAGTGAATTGTATGTTATGTGAATTGTATCTCAATAAAGCTTTTACAAAAAAAAAATCAGATAAACTGAGAGAGGAAATTGGAGAAAGGATTTCTTCTGGATATTTATCCTGGTGAGTCATTCTGAACCTATATGTGTGTGTCGGGATCTCACTAGGCTGCAGGGCAGTGGCACAATCACAGCTCAGTGCAGCCTCGACCTCTTTGTCTTAGGCAGTTCTACTGCCTCAGCCTCCCAAATGGCTTGGACTACAGGTGTGCACCACCACGCCTGGCTAATTTTTTGTGTTTTTTTGTACATGGCTGTTGTTGCACTCCTGGGCTCAAGCAGTTCTCCCGCCATGGCCTCCCAAAATGCTGGGATAACAGGTGTGATTCATCATGCCCAGCATATTCTGAACCTTTAGTGCCCCAATTTACTCATGCTTATAAAGGCAGGCTCTTCAAAGGAGGCTGTCAGGTGACTCTAGTCAAATCACTGACAGATAAAGAGCAAGTCTCCCAGCACCTTTGAAGCTATCAGAGTAGTTTCCTGGGTCTTGGCATATGCAGTTCTGCATAGAACTTGCCTTCATACAGCTCACAGGGCTGAGTGAGCATCCCAAATCATCACACCTTATGTTTCTACCCCTCTTCTCAAGCCACAGATCTGAGCTGAACTATCAATGACATTAAACAGTTGGAAAATAAAAAATCCTCTAGAATCAACCCCAAGCCATTGGCATCTACGTTCCTGGTGAAATCTATACTTAGGAAGGATTGTTGCAATAACTGGCAGAAACATGGTTGCATGAACATCATACTATTTATTGCTCGCTCCTCATAGTGAGGCCCTCGATCAGCAGTGTCAGCGTCACCTGGAACAAATACAGAAACATGGGTCCCATCCCAGACCTACTGAATCTGAATCCACATTTTTACAAAGTCCTTGGAGATTCCTGCACATATTAAAGCCCTGTCCACAGCAGCTAGGCCTATTAATTCTACTTTCATGCTTTTACCTTTGGATGAAATGTCTGAGTTCTTAGTTAACATAGGTCTCTCCACTTGTCTTGGTCACCAACAACCTCCACGTCCATATCACTAAATTCAGGGGGTAATTCTCAGTGTGGAAATGTCCACAGCATTTGATACACTCCCTTCCTTCTTGAGAACACTGTTTCACATGGCTTGCAGTAGGTTACACTCTTTCTCATTTTCCCTCTCACTGGCCACTGCATCTCAGTGTTATTTCCTTGTTCCTCTTTACTGTCCTGACCTTTTAACTGTGGAATGTCCCAGAATGTAATCTTTAAACTCATTCTATCTACACTCACTCCTTTGGTGACCTCTAGTTCCATGACTTTCTACAACATCTATATGCTAGCTTCAGGCTTGCATCTCCCTCTGGATTCCAGATCCATTCAGTTATTTAGCAGCCAAATTGTTAACTCCAATTTGATATCTAATTTATCTCTTTTTTTTTTTTTTGTTTTTTGAGTCTGAGTCTCACTCTGTGTCCTAGGCTGGAGTGCAGTAGCACACTCATGGCCACTGCAGCCTCAGCCTGCTGGGCTCAGGCGATCCTTTTGCCTCAGCCTTCCAAGTAGCTGGAACTACAGGCTCGTGCCACCATACCCGGCTAGTTTTATTTTATTTGTTGTAGTGATGAGGTTTCACCAAGTTGGCCAGGTAGGTTTCGAATCCCTGGACTCAGGCAATCCCTTCACCTCTGCCTCCCAAAGTGCTGAGATTACAGGCATGAGCCACCGTGCCCGACTTGAACACATTTCAAATCAAGCTTCCAATCTTCTAACACCTACTTCTCCACTTAATGGCGACTCCATATTTGTGTACCTTGAGCTAAAAATTTGGAATCATTATTGGCTCCTGGCTTTCTTTTATATCACGTTTCCAAGCAACCAGCAAATCCTATTTGCTCTATTTCAAATATATAGGGTGTGCCAAAAATATACACATTTTAAGTATGATGTTTGCTCAAAAGATGGCGTTAATCAAATAAATGCTGGTGTCACCATGCAACAGGCAGGACAGTCAAAGAAAATGGCAGAAACATGGTTGCATGAACATCATACTACACATTGCTAGTTTAACTCAACTTCAAAAAGTAATATGTAGATGACACCACTTAAAATGTG
This sequence comes from Tarsius wallacei, assembly GCA_963574415.1. Lineage (NCBI taxonomy): Eukaryota > Metazoa > Chordata > Mammalia > Primates > Tarsiidae > Tarsius > Tarsius wallacei. The sequence goes on along the minus strand of CAUYQG010219737.1, from coordinate 13,704 downwards.
TATACACTTTTTGGCACTCCCATATATTTCCAGAGGCCCATCTTTGTACATCACTGGTGGGAATGTAAAATGGTGCAGCCACTTTGGGAAGCAGTTTGGCAGTATCTTTAGAAGTTAAGCATAAATTTACTGTGCAACCTAGCAATTCCACATTTTGATATGTACATGGAGAAACAAACACACATATTTACACAAAGACTCCTATGTGAGTGTTCATAGCAGCAGTATTCATAATAGCCAAAACGTGGAAACAACCCAAATGCTCATTAACTGATAAATGGGTAAACAAGATATGGTATATCCATTCAAGGAAATACTATTCAGTAATAGAAAGGAATGAAATAATGATACATGCTATGGCATGAATGAACTTTGGAAACATTTTTCAAATGAAAAAAGTCAGTCATAAAAAACCACTTCTATGAAATGTCCAAAATAGGCAAATCCATAAAGATAGAAGTAGCTTTGTGGTCACCTGGGGCTTGTGGCATGAAAGGGGAGTGACTACAGATGGGCACAAGAGATTCTACTAGAGTGATGGAAACGTTCCAAAAGTGACTTGTGATGGCTGGACAACTGTAAATTTGTTTAAAAATTATTGAATTGTGCACTTTAACACATAACCTGTATTGTATGTAAATTATATCTCAATGATGCTGTTAAAAACAATCTTGAATCTGACCACATGTTATGTTGTCTGCCACCACCCTTGTTCTAAGCCAGCACTATCCCCGCCTGGATGGCTAATTATACACGTACCACCTGCTAAATGGTTGTCTGACTTCCACTCTTGTCCTCTAAGTATATTTTCGACACAACAGCCAGAGTGATCCTGGGAAATCTGCAAATTAGGTCATATCAGCCCTCTGCTCACATGGCTCGCGGTAGGTTACGCTGTCCGTTGGCTCCTGTCTCTAAGAGAAAGGCAACGTTCTCACAGTAGCCTTTAAGGTCTCACTAATTTCCCTCCCTCTCAGTTACCCTCACCACTACTTCCCCCCTTGCTATAGACTTAGCTCAGTCACACTGGCCTCCTTGTTGCTCTTTGACCATGCCAGGCACACTGGTTCTTCTTTACTTTCCTGATGTTTCACTGTGGAGTGTCCCAGAATGTAGTCTTTGGACCCTTTCCATCTATACTCACTCCAGAAGCTGTTGCTTCTGCCTGTAATGTTCTTAATCCAGATTCTTAATGACTTATCTCTCTTAAGCCCTAGCTCAGATGTCACCCTGAGCAGTAAGGCTTTCTCTGGCCACTTTCTATATTCCCTAGCATCCTTTCTGATTTTATTTCGTAGAGCTTATTCACTACTGAAATACAGTGCCTTGCTTATTTATATTGCTTGTCGTGTCTCTTTCCTCTCACTGAACCATAATCTCCATGGGGGTCAGAGAGTTTTGTCTTTTTGGTTCACAGCTTATCCTCAGCCCCCAGAATAGTTCCTGGCACAAATATTTGTTGAATGAGTGCACCTAAGAAAATTGAAAGGGCTAGGACTATGACATATCAATACATACACACATTTATGTAAAGAATTGAAAGCAAGTTCAGAGGGAGTGGCTGTAGTTTATGACAGGCAAAACAGTTTGAGAGTGGAGAAAACAGACAATTGAAAAGGAGAGAACTTTTTCCCCTGGAATGTTTCAGAGCTTTTCTCCCCCATGGACATAGTATCTTTGAATAAGCATCACATGTAATATAAAGTCCTGGGCTATGTATTCTCAAACTCTAATGTAAAGCTAGTTTTCCAATTGTCTTATCTTTCTGTGTGTTATTTTCTATTTTAATGTTCATTAGCATTGTCACAGAAATAAAAGAAGATTAAAAATAAGATTTTATTGGTTCATTATTTTAGTTGCCAGAAGACCCTGCAAGTATTTAATAATATAGTTGAAAGAGGTACTAAAATTATTTGGTGACTTTGTTGTTGCTGTTGGCTTAGTTATTCATTACAAACTATTTGGCTGTATGTCAGTGATTCTAGAAGTGGCTCTTTGAAAATAATTTCCCCCAAATCAATCATATACATAAGTACTATTTGCAACTTATGAGGTTTTTTAAAGTTTATGTGCATTTATTTTGTGTTGCAATTCGGTGGGTTTTCACATATTCACAAAGTTGTACAATCAACATCATTGTCTAGTTCCAGAATCTTTTCATCACCCTGAGAAGATACCTGGTACCAGTTAGTAGTCACTGTCTATTCCTTCCCTCCTCCCAGCCCAGCCCCCAGCACCCACCAGTCTACTTTTTGTCCCTATGGATTTGCCTATCCTGGACATTTTATAGAAATGGAATAATACAATATGTGGTCTTTTGTGTCTGGCTTCTTTCACATAAATTGTTTTTATAAAACTCAAGAAGTAAGCCATATTTCACTAAGCAAAAGAACTGTAGTGACCTTAAGTTAAAGTGCACCTTTAACTGAATTTGCATAAATAATTTGACATTTATATCTGTCTTAATTATACTTCTTCAAATTTTTGTGTCAAAAATTATTTTTGATTAACCACATGCAAAACTTGACATTTTAAATGCAAAATACTCACTGTTATCTACAAGATAAAGGTCGCAAGATATTTTTTTTTAAGAAAAAGGAAATAAGGATATTTTCCCATAGTTTCTCATTTATTTGGTGAAGAAGAGTTCAAATTTCATCACTGGAACCATCATGTTTTATAAAAACAAAAGTTAGGAATTCTTAGAAGCTGGACCAACGTTTTCTCCCCTGTCTCCTCCCAAACACATAAACCTGTGGTATACAATTATTTTATAAAATATGTGGTATAAAATTATTTGAAGTGTATGACTTGTTGAAAAGTAGTGTCTTCCTCACACAATTCCATTATACCTCTAGGGTACAGAATTCTATACTTAAACCCATCCTAGGAAGTTTCTCTATTCTATCTCTCCTTTTTTTAGTCACTGCTTTATAGTACTTGTGAACATATTTTTCCCTTTAATTGTCCATCAAGATTCCTGTGCAGGTCTTAGTTATCTTTGTGGCCCTCAAAGCCCCAAGGTTTAACTCTGGGCTTGGTAGCTGCTTAATGCAATTTTGCAAAATAGATTTTTACTTAAAATTAGGGTGGCATTTCAGTATGCACTCATATATGTTTCAGTTGTATATAGCAACCCCACACTTTAGAAGCACTGCTTCTAACTTTAATGAATGGGATCAAATGTTACTATTGTTAATGTTTCAAGCCCAATCTCCTGAAAAATAGTTTATTCATTCATGTTATAGAATTTGAAACTTACCAGGTTAATAAAACAAAGCCCTGAATCATAACAGCTGTGTTAGATTGCATTATTATACAAATATTTGATGATCCTCCCAGTGGGATGATTCTAGGACACCACACCAATCAGATCAGACTTTGCCATGTGACTTGCAGTGTCCCTCCCTTTATACATCACAACATATGACTTGCTTTAGTTAATGATACATAGGGGGAAATGATGAATATTACTTCTGGGTAGAAGCGTTACCAACAAGCAGGGGCTTGATTCTTGGTCTCTTTTCTCCCAACCAATGAGATCCACAATATATCAGACAAAGGCTGATCCATTAGCTCAGGTTCATCAGATTGGGGCCAGAAGCAAGATGACATGGATTGGAACAACAGCTGATCCATGATAGACACTAAAGTAAGAAACAAATCTTTGTTTTTATAAGCCACTGAGATTTTGGGGGGTCATCTTTCCCCCACAGCATAGCTTAGCCTAAACTGACAGATAATGTGTTAACAGAGACGCAATTTCACTTACCAGCATTTATATTATGAATCACCGTAAGCTTGGACTAGATAATCTATAAGATACATTCTAACCTTGTACCATTCAGGGTTTGTGGTTGCAAATAAAGATCTTAACTCCTTCTAACTTAGAAAAGGAATTTATTGGGTAGATATTGGGCATCTCTTAGAGGCAAAGCTGGAGTATTGAGTTTGGACAGTGGGCAGGAGCCCAAGGGAATCCAGAAGGCTGGAGTCTCAGTAAAGGCCAGAATCTGAATGACCTGATTAAGATGCTGTCACTGTTAAGTAATGGATACTGCCACTGGCATCCTTGACACGAGCACCATTGGTGGTCACTAGATCCTAGAGGCCACCACTACTTGTGCCAGAATGAACTCTGAGCTAATTCAACGTCTCTGCATTGCTTGCCCAAGACTCAGATCTTCAAAGAGAGAATCTAATTGGCTAGTCTTGGGTCTTGTGCCTGCATTGTTGTTAACAGGGTACTGGAAGAGCAAGCATCTGCCCTTTGGGGCTTTTATAGTGAAAAGACTCACAAAATAGTTCCCTAAATGTCAGAAGGACCTTCAGATGCTAAGCAAACCCCATCCTCTGCAAATGACAATTATCCACCACAAACTTTTAGAAGATAAGCAAACTTTACAACTTTGAATCTGTATTTTTTACTAAGTTGTGCTTCCCTTTATGGTGGTAGAACATAAGCAGTGTAATATAAATGATTGCATTCTAATTGAAAATGTATGCGATGGATGGACATGTGCTAGTCCAGTGTTGTCCAATAGAATTTTCTGTGCCGATGGACATTTTCTATGTTTACATTGCCCAGTGGGGTAGCCACTAGCCACATGTCCCTATTGAGCAGTGGAAATGAGGCTTATATGAGTAAGGAACTGAATTCTGAATGTTGCTTTGTTTTAATTGGTTTACATTGAAATTTAAATAGCCACATGTGCCTAGTGGCTACTATATTTGACAGCACAGTTCTAGTCCACTCAGGCACCACATTATAAAGGTCTTCATGTTGTCTGCATTTGATTTATTCCTAAGTATTTTATAACTTTGTTACTGAAATTTGTATATTTTAATTGTTTTCTGTGTTCTGTTGGCTGCATAAATTGAATATTTTTTATCTACTTTTTTATCTAGCCACCTTGTTAAACTCTTTTGATACATTTTCTATAGAGTGATTTGGATTTTCTAATCATATTGTCTGTGTTTAATACAGTTTTGTTACTCCCTTTGCAATTCTCATGCTTTTTTTTTTCTTTTACTTTTGTGTGCTAAGACCTCTTATGCAACGTTGAAGAGAATGGTCATAGCAGACCCTTATCCTGTTTTAAAAGGCATACTTATAGATTTCAACCATTAAGAATGATGATTGGCATAGGTTGTTAGTAGATATTCTTTTTTTTTTTTTTTAGTTGGAATCTCACTTCATTGCCCAGGCTGGAGTGCAGTGGCACACTCACAGCCACCCCAGCATTGATCTGCTAGGCTCCGGCGATCCTTCTGCCTCAGCCTTCCAAGTAGCTGGAACCATGGGTGCGCGCTACCATGCCCAGCTAATTTTTGATTTATTGTAGAGACGAGGTCTCACCAAGTTGCCCGGGCTGGTCTCAAACCCTCAGGCTCAGGCAATCCACTCACCTTGGCCTCTCAAAGTGCTGGGATTACAGGCTGTGCCACCAAGCCCAGCGGTTAGTAGATATTCTTTATGAGGTTAAGGAACTTCCCTTCTATTCCTAGTTTGTTAAGAGATTGCTTATCACGAATGGGTGTTGTATTTAATTGATGAATGGTTTTCTTCATCTATTGAGTTGACTGCATTTTTTTTCCTTTAAGCTGTTAATGTTAAACTACCTTTGCATTTTTGAGATACGTCCAGATTCCTCTTGACAAATGAAATTCTATCATTATGTTTACTCTTGATTATTCATCACTTTTTCCTGCCTCTTTTTGTGTCTAATAATTTTTATTGCATGCTAGACATAGTATACAAATGAAACAGAAATGCTCCACATAATGTCTTCCACCAGTGAGAGTTCCCCCTTTCTTCTGTTAGGCAGATAGGGTGAAAAATGTTTCCCTTTAGTTCAAGCAAGGATTTCGATTAGGCTGAGCCTAGCTGCAGCTGTGGAGGTTAGATTATTTATGCCTATGTGGATGGAGTGAGGGTAGGGAAGATGAGAGGATAAGAAGCCGGTTTTGTTAGGGTGATGGTGGTCTTTGTTCCTACACCAAAAAGGTAAAGAAAGCTGTGAACCGGCGGTGGGTATTTAGACAGATGATAATGGGGAGGCTGGAAGAGGAACACTTCAATATTACTATCCTGAGTCCTAGGAGCGGCACAAATGGTTTTGGACATGTCTGTGTGAATTGGGGAGAGCTTATGTCTGAAAGAAATAGTTGCCAAGATAGCCAAATTTTTGTCTTGCACTAACCATTATAGACTAAGGCAAAGATTATATTGGGAGGCCTTATGAAGTACTTTTAAAGATTGAATATTGCTTCATTAAGCTGGGCACAGTGGCTCACACCTGTAATCCTAGCACTTTGGGAGACTGAGGCGAGAGGATTGCCTGAGCCTAGGAGTTAGAGACCAGCCTGGGCAACTTGGCAAGACCTCGTCTCTACAATAAATCAAGAAAATTAGCAGGGCATGGTGACACCCGCCTGTGGTTCCAGCTATTTGGAAGGCTGAGGTGGAAGGAACACCTGAGCCCAGCAGGTTGAGGCTACAGTGGCCCTGAGCATTCCACTGCACTCCAGCCTGGGTGAAAGTGTGAGACTCTGACTCAAATTTTTAAAAATTGCTTCATTAAAAAATTTCCACTTATTGTTCAAAGGAATATTATGACATGGAATCCAGAATTTAAATACAAGTTACCCAGAATCCTACTGCTATAATAATTTAACTGTTTCAACTGTTTTGATTTTCCTTGTTTTTCATTATTTTGTTTATAAACACTCATGTGCAAACACTTATAGAAATACACACAAATATAGCATTGGTGTAAAATATTTTAGATGTTTTATTCTTGAGCCAAACTTGAGGACTTAAGCCCAGGTACATCTATCCTCAGGAGGTCCTGAGAAAGTGTGCCTGCTGCGGCCAAATGATGGCTTAATTGTATATAGTTTTAGGGTGGCAAAAGTTACAAAAACTGAAAATCAATACATATGAGATTCTCATTGGTTTGGCCAGGGGAGGAGGGACATTTCCAAGCGGGGGCTTGCAGGTCATAGGTGGATTTAAAGATTTCTTGACTAGTAATATGTAGTCTTTATCAGCAGATAAGATTTGCTGGAACAAAGGGCAGAAAGGCTGTAGGTTTGTTAATATGTCAGTGAAGTTACGATGTTTTGCTGAGTTCTTATCAGTCGTGATTCCCAAAACCTCTTAGTTAGGAATTTGGGTAGAGGAAAAAGGTCAGATTTCATCCTCAGTAATTTTTACATAATATTTTGTGTCTGAGATTTCCTTCTATTGCCTTTGAAGGTTAAGTTCAGTTTATAACTCACATTCGTCAGCAAATGAGCAAAGGAATTCAATTCCTCACCTCATTCCTGAATTTTAATGCTTGCTCCATTTTTGCCATTTTTTATTAACTTGATTAAACTATGTTTAGAATGTAGCAGCGAAAGCATAGCACTATCCAACATGTACATATTATTTTAAAGAGAACACACTAGATCTTGTTATGGCTAGAGAAACCATTATTTCAGTTTTCACACCTGTTAGGCAAATTTAGTAATAGTTTGCCCATTTTTCTTTATTTAGAAAGATTTACTGAAAGCTGCTATGTGCTAGGTTTCTTGGTGAATTGCTGTTCACTCAAATTGTAGTGGTCTCCCCATGGCTGCCTACTCATACTTAGGGTTTGGTATGTGTTCTCTCTTCATGCCTGCCTTCTCTCATATCATCATCCTGTATGCCAGCCTACTTTACCTTGTTTCTCTTCTTCAAGGCCCTGAATCCAATTTGTAACTACACATTTGTTTAGTTGCTTATTGAATGTCTCTTCCACTCTTCTCTAAGCTCTCTTAGGAAAGAGACTGAATCTATTTTAGTCTTCAAGGTAAGGTCATATGATATATTTTTTGAAAAAAACTGGTGATGGGGGCAAAAATGTGGAGGAAGGTGATCATACTCGGAGAAGAGGGTGATGGCTAGGGACACTCCCTAAATTGTTTATGTCTTGTTTACCGCTGTAGTATTCTTAGCCTCTAGCACAGTGTGCAAATTCAGTATCTATTTGTTGAATACATATTAACATGAATTGACTTTTCATTTCCTGCAAATCACCAAGGGAAGGGAGTAAATATGTGTCTATGCTGCGGGCATTGGAGAGATTTGGGCTGGTGTAGTGGTTACCCACAAACTTGGAAGGTGTGAGTTGAGTTGCCTCCTGCCTGTGATGTCCCCTCCCTTCTGAGATAGACTGACAGAAGGAAGCATGGCAGTGGTTTTTTACTCCCAGGTTGTCATTCAAAATCGACCATTGGATAGAATTCATGGAACCCATGACTGAGGTGGTTGAGGGTCAGAATTTTCATTTGATCACATCAACCCTAGACTAGAAATTCTGAAATTTGCTCACTGATGTTATGTAGATTAAGGATGATGCTTTTATTCATTTTTGCTTTAGAACTCCTTTTTAAGTGAAGTAGTGAAGAAATCAGATTTCTGGTATTTCCTTATATACTGAAATTTTATCTGACTTTAAGGATCAGTATCAAAAGTTCTACATTAGTGCAAGAAATATGCTGACCCTACTTTCTAGACCAACTGGACAAATGTGACGTTAGTTTAAAATATTGAAAGTTCATGTATTATATAAATATGTAAGAATATAAATCAATGCATTATTAAATATTTCAATATATATTGAAAAGTTATACATTATTAAAATATTTCCTCAACCAAATTGGGATTTTTCTTTCATATACTATTTGGTAATGTTATTTTTCACTTAACATTATATATTGTTATCTATTTTCACTCTAACTTTAAAGCCAAATGTAAGCCGGGCTCGGTGGCTCAGCCTGTAATCCTGCGCTTTGGGAGGCTGAGGTGAGTGGATTGCCTGAGCCCACGGGTTTGTGACCCACCTGGGCAACTTGGTGAGACCTCATCTCTACAATAAATCAAAAACTAGCTGGGTGTGGTAGCGCGCGCCTGTAATTCCAGCTACTTGAAAGGCTGAGGCGGAAGGATCGCCGGAGCCCAGCAGGTCGAGACTGTGGTGGCCGGGAATGGCCACTGCACTCCAGTCTGGGCGACTGAGTGAGACTCCAACTCAAAAAAAAAAACAAAAAAAAGCCCAATATAGTGATTTTTGAGTTACTTTTGTACATAGTTTATGCTTTTTTTTTTCCTTTTTAGTATAGCTATACAGGAAGATCTATGCAATATTGAGAACAAATTTCTTCTTTTGGCCAATGACTTGGTGAGGAAATATCAATTTTATTACTATTTAAGTATGTAATTTAGTGGTCCATTTGCCTACCATTGAGTTCTGCATTTTTCATTTGAAAAGTATAAGCAATTTAGTTATAGTCAGTATTTAGTGTACCCGAGTCTGGGGACCACTTACTTGTAGCTTTTCTTCAAAAATATCAGAGGTGAATGCTTTCAGTCTCCAGCTTGAAGTGGGGTATTATAGCTCCCAATCCTCATACTAATAAGTAGGTATCATTAAAGAAAATAATCATTAATGCATAGCAATTTTGACCTTTCTCTTCCATGAATGATGCATTGATGTTTTCAGTATATAATAATTAAAATCTTAATTAGATAAAAGCAGTCAAACTAGGCCATTTCTTGATGTTTTCCTCAAAGAACAAGTTTATGGAATAAGAGAGATAGAGATCATCTATCCAACTTGTGTTAGTTTGCCAACCACACACATCCAACAACAAAATCCCCCAAGCTTGCCCTTCAGAGAAAAATCTTTTTTTTTAAATTTTGATTTTTATTATAAAGATGTGGGGTACATTTCAGGTTTAGGTATACAAACACTGATCATGCAGATACCCTTGTTGATGAGGTATGTCCCTTCCTCCCCTAGCAGTTTCCCTCAACTTCCAATCCCACCCCCCTCCCCTGACCATTTCCCACTACTGCCAGTTGCTTTCTTATAGCATTATAATTGTTCAAGGTCCACTTATGAGTGAGAACATATAGAACTCTGTTCTTTGTTTCTATGATAAATTACTGAGTATGATCAACTCCAAATCCATTTTGACCTACTCTATTTTTGCACTGACATATACATTAGGTTAAAAGGTGATTGGTGGAAGAGACCAGAATACACTAGCATTCTTAAATGTCAGTTAGCTAATATCCTAGTCAGTTATTTCAGAAAAGGTACCTTTTTGTATTCTTTCTTCAGGAGCTAACAAGAGCTATACTCAGATATGTTCGAATGCCTCCTTAATTTTGGAACAGTCTAAGAATCACTCATAGGACCTTCCTAGAACCTTTTTTTGAAGGCTCTTGGATTTCTTAAGACTTACTTTAAGTAAAAATACAATAATTTCATAAGATAACTTGTTAATAGATGGTTGGTACTAGCAACTGCGCAGGCAAGTTCCTATGCTATCACTCCTTGACTATGATTATGACATACAATTTTCACGTGGCATTTCCTTAATGACCCTGTGGATTGCTTGTTGCAATTTAGCCCAGTATACATGACACAACTTTTTTTTCTGCTGAAAAATCAACTCTAACGTTCATATATGTTTTATTGTGCAGTTTTAATTATTATGTCTTTTAAAACAAGATAACAAATATCTCCTCCTCTTCACTATTTTCAACAGATTTGTATTTTATAAACCTTTACTCATATTTCCCTGGGGAAATAATCTGCAGATAAAAAATACATTTTGTATAAGAAAAACTCATTTAAGCTCCAACTAGAACTTAATCTTTTTTTTTTTTTTTTGAGTCAGAGTCTCACTCCCTGGCCCAGGCTGGAGTGCAGTGCATGCCCAAGGCCACCCCAGAGTCGACCTACTGGACTCCAGTGATCCTTCCGCCTTAGCCTTCCAAGTAATCCAGAACTACAGGGGCGTGCTACCACACCTGGCTAGTTTTTTTGATCTATTGTAGAGACGAGGTCTCACCAAGTTGCCCAGGCTGGTCTCAAACCCCTGGGCTCAGGCAGTCCTCTCGCCTCTGCCTCCTAAAGTGCTGGGATTACAGGCTTGAACCACCATGCACGCCGAACTTAATCTTTACTATGTATCTTATGTTCACAAGTATTCTAAAATTGTCTTTTATAACTTGTGAGAAATTCTCTCAAATATAACCTCTGTAGTGCTGAATCATTACCTGAAAATGACTCCCCAAAGATTATTTAAATTATTGTGGGCCCCAAAAATCATACAATGAGATATTTCTCTTGGAAAATAAACAAACTAAATCTACCTCACAAAATATCTTGACAGGTGACTAAGTCCCTCCCACCTCCATGGTCCTGTGTCATAGGACCCATGTGCTAACTCCATGTATAAAACGAGGCATTAAGAAGCTCTTCTCCAATACCACCTTTTGCTATTACTGCTTTATATTTAGAGAGAGAGGCAATATTTTAACAAGATTGAAATAAATTTTAAAAGCTTAATATAAAAAATTACTGTTATTCCAAATACCACAACTGTTTTCATTTTCATCTACCCGTTCCTTGCACATTCGTTTTTAGCATTGTAATCACGACATCTTGTGATTGTGCGCATGAGAGCTGTTTATTTCCACTTTACCTACACTTTTCAGAATAACTATTATTTCGAGCTCGCATTAGCCGGGACGCGGGCGGAAAGACACGAGGAACAATCCACCGGAAGAAAACCGCGATTCAGCCAGGACAGTGAGTGTGTGGGCGAGGTCGAGGCGGACTCAACCTATAAGGCCCGCCTTCCTCGGTTCCACCTCCTCTGGGTCTTGCTCCCAGGGTCTCGCCCCTGGCGCCCCGCCTCCCAGGGTACCGCCCCGCCTCCTTGGCCCCGCCCTGCCTTCCCCAGCCCCGCCCCGTCGCCATGTTGTTCCCTCCGCGCTGGACAGGAGCAGCTGGAGCCAGAGCTGGGAAGCGCCACCGCCGCTGTCTCCTGTCTGCCGGGCGCCCGACCCTGTCTCTGTCCTTATTGCACCCAGACGGGCAGGCCAGGAGCTCCCGGGGCGTCCTCCGTGTGACCGCGAGGTGAACGGGACCCGGTACTCCCCTCGGGGCCGAGCGGGGACCGGATCGGGTCGCGAGGGCGTCTGAGTCCGAGGGGGCGACCCGGGCCTCGGGCGGCTGGGGCGGGGTGCGCGCGGGGCTAGCGTGGGTCACAAGGTAGCCCCGGGAGAGGGACCGGCTTGTTGTTCCCCTGTCTCCTGCTGACTGACGCAGGAGGAAAGATGGGTTCCCACTCCCACACACTCGAGGAGAGGGACACACATCCACACGGGAACACACATACAAACACTGGGGAGAGACAAAAAAAACCCAAGACACTCGAGGGCAAGGGTACGCGCACATACACGTAATGTAGGGGAAACAAAGGCGTTCACACGACTTGATTTTGGCAACCTCTGAGTTTCAACCTAGCTGAACGTTGCGCGATGTCTTAAGACCGACCACTCGGGTGAGGAGTTTGGAAGGTAAAGCCAATCCTAGGGGCGACAGGCGTTTGGGGGGCATTATCTGATTCAGACACTGGCTAAGGTTTCAGAATCGCGTTCCTTATTTTCTTCCAACTTACAAAGTAAAAAGACAAGATGAGAATTTTAAGTGCTGACCAAATAGTTGGAGGTATTTTTTTTAAGTGATGACACATCCCGTGACCACTGTTCTTTTGAGGAGTATTTTCTGCTGGTTTCCAAATTGGCATGTGACCACAGTCTTTTCATAGGATTTTAGCGTCCTCATACAATCAATGGGCAGAATTTGATTTCTTTTTTTAAATGTATGTGTTTTTCCGTTTGTGGCACCATTGTAATGGAAAAATCCCTACATTGCCTGTTGTCTCAAAAGCTGTCCAATGGAGCAAAACTAGAGATGAAGGAAACCCAGAACTGTTTAGCTATGAACTTTTTTTTTTTTTTTTTTGAGTTGGAGTCTCACCCTGTTGCCCAAGCTGGAGTGCAGTGGCACACTCACTGTTACCACCGCCTTGACCTGCTGGGCTCAGGTGATCTTTCCTCCTCAGCCTTCCAAGTAGCTGGAACTACAGGCACGCACCATCACACACAGCTAATTTTTTGATTGGTCTCGCCAAGTTGCCCAGGCTAGTCTCGAACCCCTGGACTCAGGCAACCCTCTCGCCTTGGCTTCCCAAAGTGCCGGGATTACAGACTTGATCAACCACACCCGGCTTAGCTATGGACTTTTAAGAAGCCTGCTTTTAGTTTTTCTTTTAGAAGCTTATGTTGCCGTTATCATCACTACTTCTCTAAACTTTAGTATGTTACTTAAATTCCTAAATTTAAGACAATGGTGTAGCAATCTGGTGCTTTCAGTATTCTTGTGTACATTGTAGTAAATTCCTCGTTTATACTAAAAAGTTTCTGGTTTGGTGGCTTATTCCTTTTGGAGATTTTGTGATTTGGTGTTACTATTTGGAATATTAGATAGGCAAAAACTAAGTAGAACATCATTGGCCTTGACTGCAAGCTGGGTTTTGGAGACTAGGGAAATACTTGTGCTATTACCTCTTTTCCAGTGTTTTCTCTTTATCTGTCTCAACCACTTCTGTTTAGACTACAGCACTCTGGAGGCCTGCAGATAAGATCCTTTGGTTCTAGAAATTATTATTTTTTAACCTTCTCTCATTTCTTAATATTTATTGCGCACTCACCCTGGCAGTAAATGTTCTGTGTAAATCCTGTACATATGTCATTTCATATCATTCTCAGAGCATTTCTGTGGTAAGAGCTCCATCTTACAGATGAGGAAT